>JAGDQP010007014.1:25652-69400 GCA_022664845.1 Lepisma saccharinum
ATGCTTGAAACAAAGACATTTATTAATACATAACAGAGCAGAACAACATTATTCGTTATTGTAATTTCATGAATATTAAAAGAAGGCTTAAATCACTTGCTTAACAGAATGCATGGAAGAAAAGGTGCGATCATAGAACTAACTTCAACATCATGTCAGAAATGTCAGAAGAAACCAGTGACTAATATTCAGTGGAATAATAACATACTATATTCGACTTTCGCATGTATATTAGATTTGATTCCCGCACTTAAGAAAATATCATTTTAAAACTTTTCTCTTCAAGTGTCCATTACTGGTGCGTTTACCTTAGTTGAAAATTACCCCCAAAATGAGGAAAAATACATTGAGCAAACGAGAAAATCATTTGTGTATTTTTTTTCCTGTCGTAACAGCATAAAGAGCAAAGTAAATTAGGTATGGATAAGCTTTATCACTACTCGTTAATCTTGAAATGTAATTTGCTTGAAACAGATGTAAATATCACAGTTCACAGACAGTTTCTCCCTTTCTTTTTTAGACGAAAGTGAATTTGATCTGTTAAGAATGAGATGTAAGCGGGAAGAAGCAAGCTTTAAATTAAATCCCTAATAAGAGTTCTTTTCGCATTAAAAACGAAACGTATAATTCCAGTTGATGTCTTTTGATGCACTCGGGAGCTTCATTTCTTCCATTGTGTCGGCAGTCACTAAGCTAAAATGGCAATATTTATGCTTACAAAAAAGAAGATCCTGTATGCGCAGAGAATGATAAAATAGACTACCATTGAGGGGAAGGAAGAATTGTGTAGTTAATATGCAGCACGTGGTGGTGGCACCTCAACCACATATGGAGCCTCTACAGCCGCCAAAGTCAGGGATTAGACAGTATTTTAAGTGTGAATCAACGCGTGCCTTGGGGACACCGGCATTTCTCGATTATAGTTCTAAGGCATGCAAAGGCATCTTCTGAACAAGTTTTGGGTGTAGTACTACATACATGAATTATGCGAAGAAACACTTTAAAGATTAGGCTGAAACAAAGCAATCGACTCGGCTAATTAAGGAGGCAGTTTGGAATGATTCATTTTAAGAAAAGCTATCCAAAGTTTTCAAGTTGAACTTACAGAATAAGGAATTGATATTGTGTTTTATAAGAACGTTAAAGAACCTCATAGAAGATTCATATTGTTGTCCTTCCTTTTTCTAATTCTTTTACCTGATGTTGAAAGAGTTCATTAAAAATAGATATAAAATAAAGTCACGAGATATATTTATATCTTCACTGCAGTTGACTTCTTTATTTTATCGCCGGTGTCGTCAGATTACTGCCAGCTGCTCATTTCCTTAAATATCAACCATTAACACTGTGAACAAGGGAACTTGGGATTCCTTTGTAGTTTTTTGACGTAATAGTTTGGTCAAAATTTTTAGAGGACAAATAAGTAAATTAATGCAAATAAATTAATTTAGGATATAGTCCCATACATTTGGTATCTGACCTAGAACTCCTGGTAGAGTGGTTACTGTCGTGAACTGCGAATAGGAACTAGACAGGCACTCAGATTTCAGTTGTGCTTCCAGCCAACATTTTCACCAGTTTTGATTGTTGCCTTGGAATCAAGGGGGCATAGTTTCGATTCTTGATGGATTAGAATTTATTTATGACCTTTACGCATCTATGACTCAGACCGGGATAGGATAGGGGAAAGAATGCGAAATGGAGTCGGTCAGGGCCTAGGTTGAAGGTACTATCCCAGCATTTTCCTGTCTGAGAATCCAGTTTAAACGCCTCAGGACGTCATCTCCATTGGAATACATTAGTAAAGTACAATCGGTTCACTTTTCCAAGAGACAGCCTCCAGGTAGAACACTTAACTACCATCATCATTAAAAAATAAGTGTAGACAGAATTTGATAAAATACGCCAAGCATCTGAACGGTATCTCTACCATGTAAAGCTACTGAATTTGACCTGGACTTAGTTCTGATATGTGATGTATCAAATCAAGAATTCTTTGTGAGATGATACATATACATTACATCTAAAACTACATCAATTTTGTAGAGGTCATAAATAGGAACTCATTGGGTTGGGATCCGGATATCACATGAAGCACGTCCGTAGTTTCCCATGACGTATTGAATGAAAATTAATCTAAAAGAAAAAAAAAACTCGAACTAACAACTCCTGAGAGAATCCTGTCATATGTTAAAGATGCTCTGTCATTATAGTTAGAACAATACGTAATTAGTATGTTAATATAATAAATGTATAAAAACAGTTGTATGTAGAATACAGTACACATACCGTACATTTGATAAACATTTTTTTCTGTTACTTGACTAACCAGAAGCAGCTTGGGAAGTGATACGTTCCAACCCTCTCCGTTTCCTGACTTCTGTTGCTAAGGCTAATTCTGAAACTCGTTCCATTCTTTTGGAGGCTTTTTAGAACTGCCATTGAAGATGTATCATAAGGCACACCTACCAATCTGGAAGCAAGAATGATCTGATAAGAATATACGACAGGAGAGTTTACGCCCAAAGTTTTGAAAAGCAAGCCCTGGAGTCGTTGTTCGGAGCCAATATATTTAATAGCGGCAGTTCTCAATGAAGCGATAAGCACATGAGAAACCATTCTATTATACCGCATGCTGCTTTTCGTCAACTCTTTAATACCAGTTATTTACGGAAGAAAGTAACAGAAAAAGCATACTTGTTGTGCTCTAGGAATATCATTATAACCGTGAAATTCGACATAGTTTGAAAGTGCTTAAAGCTATTATACATAATAACGTCATCCATCCAAACGAGACTTAGTTGAATCGATAAGATTCAATCAGTTCTCCACTAAACGACCTTTATTACTACCTTCTGTGTTAAATACCAATTATGCCCATTGGAACACCCACTTTTAACACATTCAGTGAGACGAAGGGTAAGAATAATGACACAGCCCTTTGTGATGAGAGATTTTTCTAAGTTGTTGTATGAATGAGCGTGCAATAACATATCATCAAAGATGATCTTATTGAATTAGAAATCAACCATATTCAAATATTATTTGATTAGCTCCCCCCGGCTTGTTGAAAGATGTTTATGTAGTAGTCTAAAAGAATGTGTGTAAGCTAGCATAGATTTCACTTTATAAGAACCAAATTATCTTGTAGCCATCGATTTCATTTTAAATCACTTACATGGCTTTAAGTGTTTTACTGTTACACGTAATTGATTTTTTTATTAGCATGAGTGTAGTGCGTCTGGCAAAAGTTTTTAACTCGAACGATAGTCTTGCACAATACCATTTTTTCAGAGTTACAAGGTTTCTAAATGAATTCTATAATGTACGAGTAATAGATTCCCATTAGAAGTTACTGTAGGATTGTTTTTAAATTTTCTGTTATGTTTTTACTAAGGTGGTTCGCGAGTAGCTTCGCTGTTTAGAAGGTGCCATGTTGGTGGTCAAGTTTTCGTGCAGAGGAAGACTTCTTCGCATGAGAGTGGCTGTGCTAATGGCTAGATCAACACTGCTTACTTTTTTGAGAACGTTATGAATTCACTCTCGCAACATCCCTCGGTTCGGATAGAAGGCATCAAATGTGTGAATCCACATGAATCATGCTTCCAACAATACTATCATAACCAACTTCGAACAGGGGCGACAGGCATTAGAGTGATCCCTTTTTCCTCTGGCCCAGTGAAGTTCCTAGAGGCTCACCCGGGGATTTCTCTGGATTTGATTTGTTGAGCAGAACATTACTCGCCAATGTTCCCTCCCCTTGGATGGCCTTTGGAAAGTTTGCCAAGATGTGTGGAACGACATTACCTTCCATATGCTGTAAGTTTGTTGCTATGGAAAGTCTTGTGGAGAGGCATTATTCCGGCTTGTGGCCGCCACATCGAGAACAATCAACGGTGGAGGAACTTCTGCTAGCATTTGAATGATTGCAACCAAACCGCCGGAGCTAAGTTTATAGAGCATTGGGTTCGCATTCTGGAGGTTCTGGGTTCGATACCAGCGGCTGACCATCCTAACTGGAGCTTTTCCTGCTTTTCCCCCTCAGTTACACCAGACAGATGCCGGGAGGGTAACTTCAACATAGGTCCTGGCTAAATTTCCCTCATCCTTTCCGCTACCTTATCCCGACCTGAGCCATAGATGCCTAAAGGCCATAAATAAAGTGCAATTCATTTGAATGATTCTAAATCGACTATGCTCATCTGCCTTCTGCAAATTTATATATATTAATTCTTTACTGGATCAAGTAGCGAGGTCATTTTTGCGTATTAATTTTATACCGAGCGCAATGTTTTGGGATTTTCTTCTCTAAATGTGACCTTTCTTCTGGCTACATCTGTTTTATGTTTTTTTTAATGTCCCTATGATGCACTCGGGGTGAAATTCGTATGGAAAGTCAAGAAATATCAAAATTCCAGTGTAAAAAAGTGTACGTGCAACACATTGTTTACAGCATCTTGTGCGGTCAAGTACTGGTCTGGCTATAAAGGCATCGATACTGTCAAGACTACACTATTGGAAATAGATTGAAGATGAACACACGGCTTGGTTTTATAAATGAACATTGAAACAAAACCTTGTACGTAGCACGTTGGGTACTCATCACCTGTGTAAAGATTTTGTAAAAGCTTGTTGCGATCGGAAAGTCAGTTCTGGTATCTACCAAACTTGACATCAGCTGTGGAAAAGTATGATCTAGTGTGGTGGTACTTATCTTTTACAAGTTATAAAGGAAACACAGAGAGAATAATTAAGCAGGTTCCATGTATGATATCTGTGGTGTATGAGAGGATTTAATGTTAACAACGTGTAAAGTATCGCACTATGATGCGTCATGTTCTTTTTATTCGTCCATATTTGTCAGACAGAAAATGAATAGGTTTGGTTATTATCTTGTCTCGAAAGGTTTGGGCGTGTGAACTTTCGTGTCGATGTTGTTCATATATTTGGCTGACCCCTTCGTGACAAAAAAATAATAATAAAAAAAATCTTCAGTAACAATTTCCATGAACCAAGCCACTATTGTTCCTACACAGCGGTTTCATTTTTTTAAAAAGAGGATGAGAAAGAAGAACCCTCCGACAGAGAACTCCCCCCCACTTCGATTCATCTTTGTCCAACAGGTACGCTGCTGCCATTCTGTTTTTTTTCTTCTTTAGGGATAGGGATGGGATGTAGTGACACCAATGTTCCAATGACTCCATTTATCTTTTCGACAAATAGAGTTGTATTCTGTGATGTGGACAACCAAAGCTTCACCAGACAAGAGGAAATTTATTATTAATGATTAAGAATGACAATACAAAGAACAAACGAAAAACGTTTTCAGATATGTGTAACTCAGTGAAGCTATGTAGATATGTGTGGTTTAAAAACATTCGGCAGAAAACAAATATGGTAAAGATATTTTCATCCAGAAAAGAGCGAAATGAAGGAAATGGGTGGATAAATGAGATGGTAGCCATAATCTATTTTTAGACAAAGATGTTATGGGTGGAAACAAGACGGAAAACGCAGAGACGCTGGATTTACTTAAAATTGAACCCAAGTCTTAAGGGTTTCTATCGCTCACTCTACCTACGCTGCCGTAAATTTCTTTGCATATTAACTGAACGAGATCAACTCTTAGATTTGTCGGAGACCTGTTGTATGGTAATGTGTAGGAAAATGCCATACCATGTTTCAACATGCTACTGTACGTAGGTAGGACCTTCGTGTATACGAAATAAATTTCCAATTTTTCGTACTGTACTATTCAATTAAAAAAAACCCTCGTGGCGAGTTCCTTTTCTTTCGACAATAGACTTTAGAGTTGGTTCAGATGAGGCACAAGAAATACTCCATATAGCCAGAAGGTTGGGCGTCGTTGTGGTAGCTTGGTGAAAAAATGGCGGTAACCGGAGGGTCCAAGTTCGATCTCCGGTCACGGCAGCAATCATTTCTTGGGTGTATTTTGCGATATCAACTCTGTTATATTCCCACGGACTTCCAGTCATATGAAAGCACTAAGAATAGCTTCTTATCATTGGCTGCCAGTTACGACGATATTCCTCTGTTATGGAATATCGCAAATTAGGTACTGTACTCGGCTTTCCTGTTTCCTAGAAAATCCTTTTGAGTCGTATCTGGCCTTTCTCATTCACCTTTATTGTACGGTTGAGCAATGACTTTATACTGGAAATATTTTGCTCATTCACCGTGTACTCGTGAAACTGTAGGCTTCGAAAATTTCATCAGTGTAGCACTTCTGGAGATGCTTGGCATTCTAAGTCCAACAATCATGTTCCTTGAAAAAGCAAGTTAGATCGTTTCTCTTATCAATTTCAGTAGCTCCCATGGACGTAAGAATAGTGAAGGATGGCTAGTAATTAATTACATAATGCGTTCAGTCTTTCAAAATACGAGGTAACCAAAAAGTTTTTGCTGTTTTTGACGTCCCATTAATCATGCGCTCACAGAGAAAAAACGAAATGACGCACGTGCCTGCCAAGCGATCGGGAGTTAGTCTGACCATCGACCTTCAGTAATACAGGCAGGATGCTCACACACAGCAGTCATAGCTCGTCCAGTGTTGAAGAGAAATGGAGGTATCGAAGCAGCTTGTTCGCGTGTGTTCGTTGTATGACTTTAAAGTGGGCCTGTCAGCTGCCGCATCAAGTCGCCGCATATGACAAGCATTTGGTGAGAATGCCGTGAACGAACGTACCGCAATTCTTTAGTTCCAGATATTCCGATCGGGAGATGTGAGCCTTGCTGATGAACCTCGCAGTGGACGACCACATGTGTTGGATGACGAGGCCCTGAAAGCAGCCATCGAGGAGGACAGTGGTCTAACGTGTAATGAACTTGCAGAAAGGTTCCATGTTTCACCTGAAAGAGTCACACTGCACCTGCATGGGATAGGGAAGTCACACAGGTTAAGCAGGTGGGTACCCCACACATTGTCGGCAGTCAACAAGAAACAACGAGTGACAGCCTGTTTGTCCTTGTTTACTCGACACCTGAACACACCCATATCTGATCGCTTGCTTACTGGTAACGAAAAGTGGGTCCTCTATGACACTCCCAAGCGTACCAGACATTGGTTGTCGCCACGTGACCCTGTTCCTCACACCTCAAGACCACTTCTGCACCCACGTAACGTTATGCTCTCTGTATGGTGGACTTGTCGCCAAGTGGTGGTGCATTACGAGCTCCTTCCATCTGGTCAGACCATCACTGCTGATCTCTACTCACAGCAGTTGCAAAGGGTGCACCGTCCATTCCGGCAGAAGGAACCGATATAGGTGAATCGCAAGGGTGTGCTGTTCCTCTACGACAATGTCAAGCAACATGTGGCAAAGATTACCCGGTAGACCCTTCAGCAGCTTGGCTGGGAGAATGCACCATATTCACCGGACCTTGCGCCAACATATTACCACCAATTTCATTCCCTCGTCAACCACCTCCGTGGGAGATCCTTCGCCAATGAGGGAGACCTGCAGAACGGATTCACGGACTTCTTTGCCTCGAAGACCGCCGACTTTTATCATCAGGGTATTGTGCAGCTGCAGGAACGTTGGCAAAAGATGTTGGATGCTGATGGAGCTTACTTCGAAACGAAAAGGTACGTACCGTCCACTGTATTGCTCTTTGTTTATCACTTCTCTAGAATGGCAACTTTTAGTTACGTTGTATATTAAACTAGGGGATCACGTGAATGGCTGCCACAGTGCTTCTGGAAGTTACAAAAGCAAAGTAGATGTTTGTATACATACATTGTTAAACTTAATACATTGACATTGCTATTTTACTTTCAACCGTCGTCCTTGTTAGTCCATCAGGAAATTGGGAAGCACTTTTTTCAGCACAGACACAGAAATCTCATTATAGTGGAGATGATGTCATTAGATAGTGTTAATTGCGACGTTATGAACCATTAAATAAAAATAATAGATCACATATCTTGGTTATATCTTGTTGAAAATGGAGATATAGTTGCAATTTGCTATATGTGGAAGCAAGAGCTTTTGCGACTGAAGCTCCTCTGGTGGTGCTATCCTAAAACTGCACTCGTATTTATAATTCACAGTTATGGAAGTGGGCCACCAGGTTCATAGTAACAAATGGATGTGCCCACTCTGATTTCCGGTAGTGTCTGACTGGATCCTTCACAGTCTATACTTCTATACACATGTTACAGTGACGTAACGTCCGTGCCGTATTCACCTGTGCGTTGTCCTGTCTCTAATAAAGTCGCCACTCAGTGTATATTCCGTTGTTTTTAGATGTACAAATATTTTTCCTAGGATTTTGAGTGATGAACACAGTATCTTCGCTGTGTCTAATTTTGTCAGTGGAGCATCTCTTGAATATGTAAGTTCGTTGCTTTGCATAAGTTTCCTGTAGAGTACTGACCAAGAAATCTTGTGTTGAAGGCCCAAGCAGTGTCTGTCAAGGAGAAATGACTGTATCGGATATATGTCGTAGGGTAGAATTTGGGTGGAGTTCGTTCGTATCTTGTTCAATCATTGGAATCTTCACGTATACCTTTTATGTGTGGCTAATCGACACTGGTTAGAGATGCATTATAAAGGGAGCTGTAGAATAGGCTTAATGGGATTTTTCTATAACAAATATGCACATTGTGTGTATTAGCTGTATTCAAGATGCAGTTGTTCTCATCTTCAAAAATGTTTTGATGTTCTTACACATTATTTCATCAAGGAGTTTGGAGAAATATTTAAAAATTCAGTGTCAAGTGGAATCGTCTAGCAAATGCTTGCGTTTTGGTTGGAATGATAATGTTACGAACAACATTAGGTTATCGTTGTTTGCATTTTAATTTTATTTCCAAGGCCTTTAGGCAACTTTGCCTCAGGACGGGTGGATGATGATGGTATGATTGGTGGAATGAAGAAAGTGTGAGGAAACGGGAGAAACTTGAGAAAACCCACGCACATGGTGTTCGTCCACTACAAGGCCACATGGAACGAGCAGAGTTTGAACTAACGACCCCAAGCGCCAGAGGTGAGCGCTCTAACCATTGGATCCACTGCGGCCCAGGTTGTGATTGTTCTTTTTTACACGCTTTTTTTAACTTACTCTGTAATCATGTTTCATCTCTGGTACAAATCTTGCAACGTTAATTTAACTCATTTCCCGATGACATACAATGATGAAATTTTGCACAGTGACAACCCGACAATACAACATTGCATTGTTACTTTCATATATTTCTATATATTTATATATTTTAAAAAACATATTTTAATATTTTGTTATTACAGACTTAGGCTTAGGGGCTCCGTAGTCTAGTGGCTAGAGCGTTGAACTCATGTCCGCGTGGTCCTGGGTTCAATTCCCGGCTGGAGTCTCACTTTTCGGCGTCCACCCAGTTTTGTGAGGCAAACTGGGGAGTCACGTGAATAAAGACGTGACAGCCACTCGGTCTAGAAAGGCCAGGTGGCGCGCAATGCTGACCAATTGCCGTCACTCAGGTGGATGCAGTTCCACCAACCGCGGACAGATGGCGTTGTGGAAGGCTCAGGACCTTTCGGTCTGTAACGCACGTGGTTATTTATTATTACAGACTTCTTTATCCTAAAATAAATACTAGCCTGCACCGCGGCTGGGTTTGGCTGGTTTCAGAACACTTTAGGATTTGGGCCACAAAATATTAGTATGAGAAAAAGTTTGAACACCGAAATAACACGAAAAGAATAATAAATAAAATAAATTTAAAATGATTTTTAAAAAACACGCTTCTTTAAGCAAAGGAAAATGGACTAAAAAGTAAAAAAAATAATAAATTTATGAATCGAAAAATGAAAGTGTGGGTGCTCTTAGATGTTATGATTTTATTATGATGCGGTAAGCAAGAGCACCCACGCTTTTATTTTCCGATTCATAAATTTATTATTTTTTACTTTTTAGTCCATTTTTCTTTGCTTAAAAAGCTTGTTTTTTTTAAAAAAAAAATCCTTTTTAATTTATTTTATTTATTATTCAGGTTATTAAAAATCCTTTTTAAAATTATTTTTTCTCCAATGCAGAATGGCCGTAGTGCTTAAAAGTAAATATATAAATAAAACAAATTATTGTACTAATTAAGTCAATTTTTGCGTGATTATATTAAACCATTTTAATTACATAACAAAATTAATAAAATATAGTACTACTATGTTAACGTTACGGGTGATGTAATTAGTATTTTAGAGATCGCAGATGCATTTTGTGATAATGACATCTTTTCAAGTCACATGTGTGCGTGCTGATTTTGGTCCTTGAACTAAGATTTTAAAACAAGCGCTTTCGGTTATCGGAAACGTGATCGCTTTGTAATCTTCAGGTCCTGCGATCGAATTTCGGGACCTCCTGATGTTTTTCCAGCTATCCTTACTTTCTATCAACATATTTTTGGATTCCTCATCACACCGGGATGGTACCTACAAACTAGGTCCTGGACGATTACCTTCCAAGTTCCTCTATTCAACCCTATCTCGACCTGAGGCTAAGATACCCAAAGACTATATTAAATTAAAATTCAAAAAATATTTTTTTGATTGTAATACCATTGTCGCTACATTTTCTTCCTTCTCCTACGGAATAAGTAACTGAAAAACATTAAGAAAATTGAACCTAAGATAGTGAAGAAGGTTACGTTTTCAACCACAGAGCCGAGACATTCATGTGTGTGATATAGAGTCCACATGCGTGCCGCGAATGTTTGGGGAGGGTCGTAAACATGTCAGAAAATAATATGGGGTACAGAACTTTTATTTTCACTTTTATTTTCATTTGTACTGATATTTTTGTACAATTTTACTTAACCCCCCTTATACTTACAGTTACTAAAACAATTTTAATTTTAATACACATACTTTTATATGATAAAATCTCTTTAGAAAGCTGATGGATGGTGTGTGATGACAATTATAGAGGCTTATTCAGCGTGGTGCGAGTTGAAAAATGATGAAAATCGCAGGTGAGGCTCTACAAATATTCATTATGTGTATGATGGCGCATATCCCTCGTGGTCCGGTCGGTAGCGTCCCGAATTCGGGATCGGCAATATGAAGGAACGCCGGTTAGATTTCCGCGGCCGGCCATCCTGACTGAAGTTTTCCAGTGTGTTCCCAAGTTTCAACAGACAAATGGCGGGATAGTACCTCAACAAAGGCTCAGGTGGGTACCTTCGTCAACGTGCCTGCCTGGTCTCATAAGAGTAATTGCCGAGGAATGTCATCTCTCAGACTTGAGACTAGTATAGACCAATGTCGCCAGTTAAATACATAGGATGTACATATTAACAGGGGATTTTTTGGAGTGGAAAGTATAATTATTTCTGTTCATCAGTTCGCCTTATACATAGGGCACATTTCGTTATAAATGTCCTTTCGCCCTAAAAAAAAAAAAAAAAAACTCACCCCTAACCGCTGCTTCTCTAATGAAGTAGTGTCTCAGAACAGAAAGGCCTATTAAGGCGGGGCCATTCTCGCGCATGCGCATTACTTCTTCACCGTAAATAACGGCTGATTTCCAATTGCGAATTTAGCGTATTGGTAGCATGTTGGAAAGCTAATACGGAAAACCCGGTATCGAATCCTGATGTGTTTTTTTTGTGTTTTAAGAAAAATAACTTTTCTCTTCTTTATATATTGTGAGCTCCAAATCTTAACTATCATATTTCAGATGTAAGTTACACCCGCCCTATCCTGCATGCCACTGTAATGCGATACTAGTATTGTCAGATTTGAAACCGATCGTGCGGATAAAGCTATTGAGGATCTTGTGTTGCCAGCTCAGAATAAAAAAGAAGTTAGACATTATTACCGTATAGGTTTCTTGTGTTTAGGAAATATTTTGTTAATATCGCAGTATTGAACAATATTAGCAATAAATTCATCTCTTATCTTTCGTCCTCAGAATTAACCATAAAATAGCCCCAGGAATATTCGTAATTATTTGAAATATCAATAAATAAAAAACTTCAAAGGCTGGAATTTGTCAGTTTTAAATAGACAGATCTAACTAACTCTATGGCTTATGGAACTCGCAAGTTCATCGCCACAGATCACATGAGATAAATACTTGGCTGAACGTATTACTATTAATAAAAATCTGAGCACTTAGTTCACCTGGTAAGCAAAAAATAATTCTTGTAATTAGGGATTTCACCAGTATTGTCAGTTTGGGGGGTGTAAAGTCAAAATTGGGTGGGTGTAAGTTTAGTTTTGCACAGTTTCTATCGATTTTTGACTGTAAAAATTTTATAGTTTGGGTGCTCTCGAGGATTTGCTGTTAGGGAACTCCCCATAGGGGGATCTGGCGGAATCACTGCTTGTAATACAACTACGAGATCATAAAATAAGGAAGGAAAAAATCCAGAGATGAAAATAATCTGACATTATGACAACACAACATACACGCAATAAATTTGCACAACATAACAGAAGAATAGAGAAGAGAGAGTCAATCAAAGTTTTTTAACTCAAGTCATGCTCGTTTCGTAGCGAAATATGCTTATGGTAAGATATGCCGGAAATAATATGCTCTAGCAAAAGGACAGGAGACATCACACCAAGACTTATCTCTATAGACTGAAGGTTTTGAAATATTAATACAGTACTTTCATGGAAATAAAACATCTGAGTGTGGTGCAAAAATGTTGAGTCTGCCACTCTGATTTTTGTTCCGAAGCTGGACGAGAATGACAACTGTCAAACAGCGGGAAACAGCGAAACTACCGAACATGATAGTGAGTGTCAGGGAGAGGAGCAGGTGTAGATATTATTATCTGATTTGAAGGTCGTCTTACTTTGCTTCGTTGTTTTTATATACACGCACTACGAAATTTAATAAAATTAGTGACGAAGGGTACGTGGAGGTTAGGTAAGTTAGTTACGTTTTTTTTTATTGCACACGCGATTAAATCGTGCTCTTTTTTTTTAGGACTTTCTTTGTTGAGACGCTAGTCTCTAACAAACCTTCCTTCAGCACGGTAGTCTTTTTCACAGTACACACGACCTCAATGTTCGGTGGCGCTGCTCACTGACTCAGTACCAAGGATGTTCCAATAGAGGATTTGCTAATAACTATTTCAGGCCCAGCGACATAGTGAAGCTAACAAACAACTGATCATCGACCAAGGCGACGTACCTGATGGGTTAGCAGACAGCTACAGAGCTTGCTTAGCCGAAAACAATGCTTTTGATTGGAGTAAGTCGGCTAACTGGGTGGGATTAAGCTGTGACTATTGGCTTCATGGTCTTGGTGAAATTGCATATCCTCTATTAGAACATCCTTGCTCAGTATAAGTTTGAGTGTGCTGTCACCTTTCGAAAGTACTCAGAGCTACTTCTTAGTATCTCGCACCAGTTTGTATCCTATTTATTGACATTTCCTGTCTGGAAAGAAAGCTACTGCCACAGTAAAAGCAGATAGAGGAAAATAAGTTGGAAATTATTGATCCTGATTTAACTCGCCGTATTCAATCTGGTGCAAATTAATATAAACATATTTCTGCTCGTGTTCCTCCTTTGTTTAAATAATAAAAAGAAGCTCGCATAAAATTACTTGGATTTAGCGTACCAGAACTGCCACGGGTACTATAGTTTTGGAAACCCTGGCCTTACCTGAAAATTCAAACGTTGGGTATTATTAGTCAATATCAGTTTCTTTAACTCATACTTATTGTAAATTAGTTATTTATATGGTTCTAATATTATTTTTGTTTATGAATTCTGAAAGATACTGGGCATTTTTTTAAAAATAATTTCTTTTGTTTTATTGTTTTCAGGTAGGTGCTTCTGAGTGAAAGGTCATGTACAGTTTAAATTTTTTTCATGTGAGTAATCCACTAAATTACATTTACGATATAATTATTTACCAGTGTTGTCTAATGCGGATGTTTGCGAGTGTTTGCAATGTTCTTGTTTTGTTAAATACTTTATTTAAGTGGACTCAAAACATCTGATTTTTTTCTTTAGTATGCCAAAGATGCCTAAAAGCTATACATTTTAAATTTGGAGACGTACTTTAAATTAAGATCATGGCCGCCTTCTGTTAGGGTAAAAAAGTTACAACATAGACGCCTTTAACTTACAGAAGTGTAGGATTTCAATTTAAATTGAAGTTTTTTTAAAAAAAAATCTTTGGCTTGCATCAGTCAAGTGCACTGGAATGAAATAATGCTGTGGAGTTCACCAATTTGCATTTATTTTTGGTCTTTAGGAAACTTGGCTCAGGTCGGGATAGGGTAAAAGAGGAAGGATATGGGAAGGTAGTCAGCCAGGGCTTAGTTTGAACGCAACATCCCAGGACCTTCGATTGCTAAGCTAATACGATCATCTTTGATCTTACTTGATTGTTTTAATCGGAAGGGGGCTATTTAACATTTCCGTCTGGGCAAGAATTTTACCAGAAATACATTGATGAAGTCAGTTTTGCCATAAATGTATTTTTGACAAAGGTAATGAGATGTGACATTGGTATGCGTTGCGTAGTTGATTGAAAAATCTGAAAATATTGTGTTCTTCTTAAAACAGTACAAGAAATAAAGACCCAATGCACAAGTAATGAGTATTGGGGACCATCTACGTAGTAAGTTCTCATAATCTATCATAAGTACTTTTGAATCAAACTTTTGGCTACTGCGCCGGTCTTTATGGACGAAAGAACCTTTAACCATGCTTTCTGGTGGCTTTCTGATGTACCCTTTCGACCAAGTTTGGTCGAAAAAAAAGCAGTGTAAACCATCGATAGGTTTACTTGTTAGAGAAAACTTCAGGATATGTAACGAATATATCCGAATTAATAATAATAAAACAGTATGGCGAACCTTAAGGTATACTTAGAGAAAACTTTAGGATATATAGGCCTGGCGTTTCATTTTACTCGTGATAATCCGCGGAAATCACTATGACTTGTCTGTATCCAGTTATTTGAGAAATATAACTTAACCGTTTGGCACATGTAGTACCCTGGACTGTTACATTTTCTTCATGACGCCAGGACGCCGTAACATTTGCACTGAAACGTCAAACCAAGAATTTAACATCTTTCTGGTAGTATCCAATCGCTGAAAACCTTAAAACAAGAATTTACACGAATTAGTATGGTGGGCATGTGTAATTTAACAAAAGCAAAGTAGAATTGGAAATCGTACCATTTAACTTGGAAGGGAATAATTACAACGATCAGCTAGTCGTGGGTGCTTAAAAAATTAGCTCATTGGTCATTTTTGCGTAATTTGCTTGTGATAGGGACAATATTGTTCTTTTAAACATCAAATGAGATATTGCCTTTGAAGGAAAAATTCATAATTGTCTTGAGAAAAATATTAACTTTGACGATCTTAGTCTGTTTGAAGAAAGAACTTACCTTGTTGGTTAGCTTGAGTAAATTTCCTAATTCGTCGAAGTTAAAAGGTTTAGGTGTGTTTTTCTTCCAAGAATAAATTATAAGTAATAACAGGGCGCGCGGTTAGCGTGAAAACAAGACACAGGTTTATCGAACTGACCTTATTGCTCACTTTTAAAAAAAAGCGGCTCGTGCTTTTGATGAGTTTTTCGGGGCAGTGCTTCCGAGATGGTTATCGGTCTTCTTTTTATCTAAAACTTTTTGAGCACTAGATTGATAGGAGTGCTAGGCTAGCTGCTTAAGTATTTGAACGCATCGAATTGCACGAGACGTTTAAGACTTCAATAATGAAACAAAAAAAGGAAACGGAGAATGTTGTATAAGAACAAGCGAAAAGGGAGTTGAGGAATGCAGCAAGAAGTGTGTAATTAGTAGTAATATAGCCACATATATGGTTAACGTGCTTGATCATCGTTAGCGATAAAGGAAAATAGTATCTTCGACCAAGTGTTGCACATCTGGTCAGTCTAGAGAAGTGTCCAGTAGGGACTAAATTTGTAATAATTTTGAAACGCCTAAGTTCAGTCCTATTGGGTCGTTGTTAGATATGAGGTAGGCTTCATTTACTTAAAATCAGTGGGTCCTGGGTTCGTTCCATAGCGCGGAAAAACTGTGGGTTAACATAATTTCAATTTCTTAGGACATAGTGTCAAACCACCATTGGTTTGGCTTGCTCAGCGACTTGGGGTCAGGATGTGCCTCCAGACATTCACCATCCTGATTTGTCTTAATCACACCAGACGTTTACCGGGATGGCACTATGAGTTAAGGTAATGTCCTCTGTGTTCTCCGTTCTACCACTGACAGATTGCGTAAAGTTAATGCTGTGACGGTCAGTCCTAAGGTGATGAAAGCAATGTAAAGTAATTTCAGTTTACAGGATATTTACTAATATAAGCGCATTTGATAAATATTTTTTTTTTTTTATTTGAAGTTGTACGTGAAAAAACAGCCTATACTTTCTTGATTTTTCCATATTGGTGCAATATACTTGTCATTTATTTTACGTCTGAGGAATCTTGGCGAGCAATCATGCGGGAGAAAAAATAGGGAAGATAGTTTACATAACTTTAGTTTAATTCACCCGGTGAAACTGAGGGAAACTGTTTCATTCTCAGGAAGGACATTTAAGGTGAGAATACAAAATACTAAACCTGCGTCCCGTTACGAAAAGTGTCTAAATGCTGGAGCTGATCACCTGAGGAAGTAGCATAGGTATTGCATGTGCTCTTAAACTTTTGTATAAACATTTCTGTGTCGCTCATGGTTTTATTTTTACAGCTCGGAGGTTGAGCCCTTATTTGTGTCGAAGGTCTCTGTGTGTGGATTGGTACCAGAAAGATAGCATAGATATAAACCCTGCTTACGTTGACCATACCGACTGTAGCTTTTTCAGTTTTAACTATGTCCCATTAGGCGAATATTGGAGTTGTGGTACATATGGTAAAGCCCCTGGGTGTTTGTTACCTATCTCTTTTCGTGGTATTTTGATCTCAAATGAAGGCCATCCTTCAAGACTTCAGACGAATTTTAGCTGCGTATGTCAGTGTTGGATATAAATGTAAATTAAACAAAAATAGAGATATATTATACTTATTAATATAATAGCCGAAAGTTGTTAAGCTTGTCGTTTGTTAGACTATATCAAACAATTTTGCTTGGTAGGTCTATTGGATTACATTGAAGCACACACAGGCTGCGCAAATATTACCGGTAGTATTTTTCAGACGAAAAGATTTCATCACATACACACACGCATAGAAACTTTGTGAGCGTGCGCCATTTTCGAGAAATGCGTCGTGAAGCCTGTAAAATTAAAAAATAAATCAGGTCAGAACTGTAGCCAAACTAGACTGGTTACATAGTTACAATAGTTATTATTGCATATATTTTTTAGGTTAGAAATAATACTCCGCAAATTACACTTTTCTTCCCTAAGTAAGCCCCAAAACACTCTCTTGAAAATTTGAGTTTGTTTAATTCCAGAGTTAAAAAGTGATCTTTATAAGTACGAAAGATGCAAATTTTCTCTGTAATTTTGCGTAACGTGTGCAATATATTTGTGAATACTGTCTTTAAAAGTAACAACCTAGAGGAAATTGGAGTTGTTTTTCTTAGACAGTAGTTCGTCAGTGTCCCTAATATACCTTAAATTTACTATTTTTACCTTATCTAACTTTCAAGGGTGATTTTCTTGGAACTGAAGCTTTTCTTGATCTGTGTTTACTAAAACATTTCTTCTGTTTGTTTAGATGAGAATTTGTGACCCAAAAAGTTTGATCCTTAATTTTCGTTCACCTAGTATATACAAGTAAATGTGTACGCTTCTTGTAACTCGGAAGATATTTGCTATAAAGATTTGAAATATAAATTGAATGCCTATATAAGAGCATATGTAAAATTCGATTATGACATTTGAGAAATCACAGGCGTAAAAGAAATTACGGAGGTCTAATCTCAAAATTTTTAAACAGAAACCACGATCTGCTTCCATATCTTTGGAACAGTACATTGAATACTGAAGAAATATTAGGGCGAACAATTAAAAAAAAAAATAGTTTCTACGTTGGAACAAGGTGCTTAGATATTGCCCCTATCTACATCATTAAGCAATAAGTAAGATTAACAATTTAGTGGAGAAAACAATAAATAAAGACCAACATGAGACCCATTTGAAATGAAATATTTGAACAGTTCATTTCCTTGACTGTTCTGTGATCTTGATAGCGAAATGTCGAAATCTGTTTCCCCAGTCCAATCATGCAAAGAGAGTCGAAGTGATCTACAAACATGAGCCCTTGCAGCCCAGCGCCAGGCACCAAATTTTCAGTACGGTATCACTTTGGGGGAGATTAATCTTAAGCGAAGAATTTTAATGTAAACCCAAACATAATAGTGGTAAAAATTTTCTGTAAAATATGCATATTTGCAATTAATTTTTATGTTAGGAAAGAAACTAATATGCACTTTTTGGAAAATTATTTTCACGGTAAATTAATGTGTTAAAGACAATAAATAACTTATTATATACTTTTTACGAATTCATTCAGACTATTTAAAGACGTTCAATGAGCGCATAAAAAGATAAAACAGGATATATAAGCTTAAAGGATAAAAGCTTCCATTTCAAATAACACACAGATATATATTTTGATCTAACCAAGACCTTTGATTCTGATCAATCTCCCACACTCATCTGCTGTACAAACTATCAAATGGATACAAAATAATCATGGACCATTCCTTTCATTAATAGTCAGTTATCTACAGGACCGTTGTCAGAGAGTGACATCTGGAGTACCACAGGGTAGTGTGCTAGGGCCGTTAGGTTTTTATTGTACATAGTTGATCTTGCTGACTTGATCTGCAACTCCAATGGTTTATTACTATTTGCAGACGATTGAAAAATATTCAGAGAAATAATTAAACTTTATGACGCTGCATCACTGCAAAGTGTTATTGATCACTTTAGTACATGGCGTAATGACTGGTGATTAAAATTTAACCCCCAGAAATGCAGCGCACTCACGATTTCTTTAAAGAGAACACAAATGTGTTCTGTCTATACTATAAACGATACATCTATTAAGAAAGTTGAGAGTCAGAGAGATCTTGGAATTATCATTGATAGTAAGCTCACTTTCTCCGATCATATTACTTCTGTCACAAAACAATCTATGCGTCTGTTGGGCCTTTTGCACCGGCTTAAGGAAGTCGATGACCAGTCCAACTCACCTCTCAAGATTGAACTTTGTACTTAACTTCTTCCTAGCTATTGTGCACTACAGAACACCAAACTTTTGCAGCATAAGTAAACAGGATCTTTTAAATACTCCAAACCTTCACCCACCAGAAATTCGGATGTGAATCTTTCTTGCTTGAACTTCATGTTTGCATTTCTACTACGCTCACTTGAAGCAACCACCTACTTCATCTAGATCGGCCCAGGCTTTTTAACCAGCGCTCGCTCTTATATAGGTTGCCCAAACTCTACAACTTTCTACCGATGAATATTGATCTATTTGGCACGGAAACTTCATTTAATTCAGCAGTGACACGCTTTCTATGTTCCCGCTAACTGGTATCTCAACGCTAGATATTTTGTTATTATTATTATTATTATTGTGTTCGTTAATATTAAATATATTTTTCTCCTCACGTTGTTAAACATTCTTATATGAAATGGCTAGCCAGCGCCCAGCTCTATTTAGAATTGTGTTAAATAAATAAAGTCATGTTTTAACAGCGGCATATACATTTCATTCATGTGCTTCCTAAGCCTAAATCTGCAACCCTTTTTTATGTGCCGGTTTAACAGTACTTCAAAGTGTACTTTAGCTTAAAATTAAAAGTCATCGTAGGATATGGTGGGGCAAGATAACCTTTAAATTTACATGTCTTATATACAAATTGTTTATTTTATTATAAAACATATAACTTTGCATTAGGGGTATGTTACGAGTCTCCTTAACCAAATCATAGTGATTTACAAAATAGTGATTAGTGATCATAGTGATTAATAATAATAATTGTTAGAAAAGATTTTTAAAATATATAGAAAATGCAACAGTGAAATCACATTTTTGGGATACCTTATATTTTGCGGCGCGAAAAGAAGAAATGATGAATATACGTAGTCATTTCTTTCGCAGACGGATACTCAAATTATTGTCTAGGGCTGTGCATACAAACGTTTCACCTACTTACTGTTGTAAAGCTGAATTTTTTCGAATTTTGCCTTTTTTTTTTTTTTTGTTATTTTTAGTATTCTGGATCATTGTGCATTGCAGGGTACTACTACAGTGGCGACCAAGGATCTACGTTGAACTGTAGATCAAAACGTAAATGAGTAATCGCCAAATCGTTTAGGAGACATCAATAATTCTTTCCGGTAGAATTGTTCTGTTTTCAGTGGATTAAATAAAAAAAATAAAGTGAAACCCTTATCTATTTTAAATTTTCCAAGTAGATCCTTCGTGGAGATATTTCCTGTACCCCACTGGTTTACTCAAGTTCAGATTTTGTTCCAAAGTTTCTGAGTTACTGACGGTGCACGAAGCTACCGAAACACCGTTAAAGGAAGCAAGATTTATAATTTTTTCCTCCTGCAGTTTTATTGCCAAAAACTATTGTAAAGAAAATGCACGTTTCTAAAGTGGTTCAGCGATTTACTAAACAAACATTTATGACGTGAATGGTATTATTTCGAGACAAGACAATATACAGAACTAGTAATGATATTTGCTATTTAAGCTTTACATTTCAGTGGCTCTGTAGCTGTATCCTGTGTGGATTAAAAAAAAAATCATCCTGTTACCTACCCTTTATGTGTATGGATTTTGTTCGGACTCAAATCAGATTATGATACTTAAGTTTTTAAGGGCTTAAATATAATATTCAAGGAATGCTGAGTTCGTTTCTCGGTGGAAGTACAAATAGTTCTGAGTTCACTTAACATGTCCGTCCGATAGAAGGCAATGGCAAACCACCATCGGTTTACGTTGCGCAAACCATTAATAATTGCAGTCAGTGTTATTGTTGTGAATGGTAGTTGAATTCTGAACCTACTGGATAGCTAGTGCCTTATGCGTGGCTAAAGTGATCCAATTCTTATTACTCACGTTCCGCGCTTTAGTCGTTGCTTAAACGTGAAGTACTTACCGTAATAATGTGTTCCTTTGGATTGGAAATTAGATGTTACTTACTGAAAGATTTTTGTCGCAATTGTCAATAAATGAACGAAATTAAAAGCTGGAAGCTATAAGGAAGAGGTAAGTAATCACACGAACAATTGACAAGTTAAGATGACGCAAGAAGGCGGTGCCTTTTGTTGTTGATGATGGTGTTTCCTAATTTAACTGCTTTAGCCTTTTCAATGACGCGTAGTTTAGCCAAAGAGATTTTTCCGTGATAGTGATGGCCGATTTAACACGAGCCATTTCGATCACGTCACTTTTATGTCCAGGATTTTAGCGCTTATTAACTCGTATGCATGACCGTCTCCTTTGTGTTTTTGTGTGTGTGTTT
Organism: Lepisma saccharinum; assembly: GCA_022664845.1. NCBI lineage: Eukaryota > Metazoa > Arthropoda > Insecta > Zygentoma > Lepismatidae > Lepisma > Lepisma saccharinum. The sequence goes on from JAGDQP010007014.1 coordinate 47,082, forward strand.
GTGAAAAAGCCTGCGCGTGTTCAATATCTTTAATATCCTGTTGCTTTCGTTCGAAGGCCGTAAGACACTCCTGATGGTTATACGTGGTTTGTCTTTCCCACGTTTCAAAACTTAATCAATATTCATAAATAGAAAGGACCTTATCGGACTTTTTTTTCTTTCTTCGAAATCAGCCGTATTCAGATGTGCTTAAATGTTAAATTGGGTCTTGGAGAAAATACACAAATAGTTACCATTATCCTCAAGAAATATGAGGATCTGACCCGGACATCGTAAGAGTTGCGAACATGTTCTTCACTGGAAGATGCATTCGTCGTGATAGCAAATATTTTCAGTCACTGGGCAGAACAAATAGTGATTGGTTTCGGTGTTTTTCATCAGTGTCATGTCTCCCTTGATCCACCATGCTAGTAAAATAAAAAAATCTTGACGGTTAGAGACTTCTTGCTTGCGGGAGGGCTCTTCTTTGGGCGAGGACTATATTGACCTTTGACAAGAGCAGGATATGGCATTCGTAAACGACCTTCACGCCGTTTATCGGTTATCATGAATTTACGCTTTCGGTGGTTTTGTTGTTTAGTACCGTCAAGCGTATTGGTCATTGACATTATGCATTTCGGTATTTGTATTGTTGTTGGACAGGAAACTAGAACTTCCATATCAAGTTCCGCGTCTTTAAGTAATTGGTATCATTGTTGAACAAGAACACCTGATGAAAAAGATGGGTAGGCAGCGGCCAGGTTCCTACATACCATTATGACATTCGGCCGGTGAGATTGAGGAAAACTCCAGAAAACCACTAACAAAATTACCTGCATAAACAGGACTCGAACATCTCTTCTCAGGACCGATTCTAAGCCAGTGATTCGCCACTCTCTTAAGTATCAGAATAACGATACGCGAGATAAAATAAAAGTAAATAATTAGAAATTTTAAACCAAATATTAGATCCTAATGATTATACAGACAGTAGCTACATAACATTTGTAAGATTGAGAGGACGTGTGACTGCGAATTTGTTTTTATACGAAATATAAGAAGGGTGGACATAAAAATGATGTCATTACTGGATCTGCAGGACGTAGGCTAATTCGCACGACGTATTTGAAGGATAAGACCTGATTGAATACATCTGTAGGTTTGTACACCACTATGCAGCATCGCAAAGTTTAGTTGTGACCCAGAAGCACCCTAAAGACGTATGCGTGGAACGGGAGTAATGGCCGTGCATATTGCATGTGATCATAATACACGAGAATGTTACGGTAGCGACTGTGGGAATGCAGCGTTGCTATATCAAATACCGACACATGACTGAAATCTTTGTGCAGTTGCAGAAGAGTCATTAAGGAAATGAACGTAGGTCAGAACGGTAGATTGATCATTATATCAACAAATTGCATATAGGGCCGCGGTGGCTCAGTTGGTAGAGCGCTCACCTCTGCTCATGCCATGTGGGCTTTGTGGTGGACAAAAACACCGTGTGCGTGGGTTTTCTCGGGGTGCTCCCGTTTCCTCCCACTTTCTTCATTCCACCAATTCATCCCATCATCATCCATACGGCCTGAGCTATAGTTGCCTAAAGGCTTTAAGATAAATTCAACAAATTGCATATTTGTTGTAAGTCGGTCGGTGCTGGAAGCATGTAAATAAACTTCGGAATTTGAGATGAGACACTGAAGACCATGTTGACAGTGCCAAACATTATCCAAGTTGTGGTTAAATGTTCTAGACATGCAGGAAAAACATTTAGGGGTTGTAAGTAGTTCTGATTGTAAAGAAGCAAGTAGTCCATTAGCAACACTAGCTATATCAAAAAAATTCTGATCTGAATAATCGACTTTTCAATGTCCCTTTTGTTTTTGACAGAAAACATTTGCAAAAAGAAATCTCACATATTAAAAGTAACCTACTTACAGTTGTTAGAAAAATAAACGGTAAACTAAGAGCAGATTAAAAAAAAAACACACAAAATAAATTGATCAGAAACAGGAACGTTTGAATTATGATAAAAAGAAGAAGAATGATCAGGAAAGAAAAGAAACTGCCGTCTTGCCATATGTAAACAGTATTAGTAACTGAGTAGGTAGAGTATTCAAAAAGTATTGAATCTGAACGGTACTATATGTATATACCACTATCCGAGAACCAAAACCAAATTGCAGCCACTCAAAGATTAACTCCTATATAAAGTTCCAGGTGTGTGTACAAAATCAATTATAATTGAGACACTAGCCTGAAAATTGACCCGTAGGTCTCTGGGACCTTTTTCGGGAGAATATTTAATTTGATGCACCATGTTAAAATCTACTTGCGTACAAAGTTTTGTTTCAATATCTTGTAAACAGAGGACAGGGTAGCGAGTTGAATGACAGCATCCATATGGCAATAGAAATCAAGTTTTCAATCATTCTTTTCTCGAAACGTAAGTTCTGCTTATGTATCATTATTTTCCGGCTACCGCCTCAATTGTGTATATTGTAATCTCTTTCTTCTTTCCAGAAAAATATGTAAGAAAATCACGTTCCACCTTGTATTGCGTATCACGTTATACAAATTCTGTGAAAGCATAATTCTTAAAACAAAGAAACTTCAGAGATAATGTTTAAGAATTATTTAGTGAAACTTGTTTCAATACACGTAAAGTATTGGACAGATTATAGGTTTTTATATTGCTATTATCTGTAATAGTGGTTGAATATTGTTGGCCTTTAAAATCGTTGAATCTTTTGTACTTAAGAATGAGAGAACTACCCTCTACGCGATGTCTTTTTTTTTCTTTTGCTACTAAAATTTGACCCTTTCCCCTGCTTTTACTTCCTTTTTTTGGTAAGGTTTTTGGTATTTGTTGAAGCATTTACCTTCAATTTCAGTAGTAAATAAGTGAAAATTTTAACAAGGTGAAGAGGGAGTTGTTGAAAAATAAATAAAAAGACTTGAAGGGGAAGAAATAAGTAATTTTACGTTGAACGCACTAAAATTTCCTGTTAGTCTAGACTTGGTGTTGAATGTGGAGGATACTTCGAATTCCCGGCAACGAAAAGTACGAAATTCCCTTTGATTTTCTTTCGGGAAAAAGTGTTCAAAACTGCCCCTTTTTTTAGGGTCTGTTATTATATCCTGTTGTTCCACTCATCAGTGACCACCATCTTAATTATACCGATAATAATAACTTACAGTACTCTTGTCCATTGATGATGATGACGGTGGTCTTAGCGTCTGTGTACCCACTTAGACTCTTTGCTTTGCCGTTTAATGATAACGTGGTCAGTTAATGCTCTGTGCTTGTGTTGAGGAGAGAAGAGGATGAAATACAAAGAAGTAGAGGAGAGGAAGAAAGTCCAATCCCTTAAGGCCAAAAGCGGTTTGTTCCATCTTAGTAGGTGGGACAGGATATTCTGAACATAATCATTCAGCTTGAGGTGTTATGTATGGCCCGTTGATATTCAATAGCCGCTCTTGTTTTTTTTTTTTTTTTCCTTTTCTTTCTGTTCAGATGTGCCTTGTTCTTTTAGATGGTCACGACTCTTAAAGGGGCTGAGGTACAAAAAAGAAGTTACCTACAGGCAATACAGAAGGTAATAGCCCATTGCTTCGCTACCTCGGAAGCAATTTTCCATTCTCTCTTCTTTGCTCTTCAACATTGCCTTGTAGGTATTCGCACACACTTTTTGGCTACCACAACAACGACGATAGTGATTGCAGTCCACAATTACATGGTTTATGGACTGTTTAAATGAGTTACCCATCCTATGGGAGGTGCTGAATCGTATCGCTGGTCTCAAATACTGCTGTTAAAACTTTCAACTCCATGAAGATTGAGTGTAGTAAAAAAATAAAAGCCAAAATAAGTACTTTGCAACTTCTTGTTCTTCATTTATACCAGTTTTAGTTCATCGTTTCTTGTTACTGTAAACATAATATTCACTGTTTATGATCGAATCATGTAATCACTGTGTAGTAGGCGTGGAACAACTGATTTTGACAAGCGGTGTTGCATTATTAATTAATTATTTGGTAACACATTTGTGTTAATCATTCAATTTAACCTTTCGTCAGGTTATTAGTTAATTGTGGATCTACCAATTTAACTTAACATTAGCGTAGTCAGGGGAATTTAGCGAGTCAAATTACCGTGGAATGTATTTGAGAGGAGGCGTGGTGTTCTTTATATTCTTATTCTTTGTTGGAAAATATCCGCCTTCACAATTGAGAGACAGTCCAATGGTTTATTTCATGTTCTACGTAGTAATTCGATGTCTTAATAATGTTTGTGGGTCTGTCATCTCACCTTAAATAGCTTACTTTTCCTTCCTTTCTGTAAATACAAAAAAAGCATTATCGTATCTTGTCATTACTGCTGTCATTGCACCTGACCATTGGCACAAGATTACATATTTGTTTCCTGAAGTCATCTGTACTGTGTTAAGGGTACCTTGGAGGCAGTTCCTGACTGTACTATATGGTGTAGAGCATGGACTACTTTGTATAGTTTTACATCCAGTTTCTTTACGACGTACATAAACCATAATGACGGTAAATATTTCCTCTCACATGGTTATTGAAAAGAGTCTTTACTGTTACCAGTTTCAGTTTTATTTACGAAGTAGTTCAAGGTTACGCCGTACTTTACCAACCGTACCTGTAACATCCTTAAATATTGAATCAAATGTTATCTGTAAGTCTGAGATGACATCTAACCATTTGATCATGTGGTTACCTAGTTCATACTCGTAGAGTCATCGGGGGTGAAATGCCCATTTTTTTTTATATTTTTCTTATTTATGACAATGAATGGAAATCTACAGGAAAAAGGAGCATACCAAATGTGACGTACATCTTTCAGCATTTCTGCCTGGACGCTAGATTGTATAACTGTAGGAGATACACTGATGTTTGTAAAGTATGAGCGATATGGGTAAAACGTAATATGCCCATGTACACCAACACTATACCAAACAAGGTGGAAGGTGATAGCAATGGAAATGATGTTAAGATAGAAGCTAGTCATACTACAAGAAATTATATTACGGTACAAGTTACAAAAACTAGTCTATAAAGCATGAAGTTCCTCCTACTTCCTTACCATTGACAGGCTTGGAAAATACAGAATAGAAACATATATTAACAGAAAATACGAAATGGAAAAGCTTGTTTAGCTTCATTCTAATGGTGAGATGTTTGTTTTGCATAACACAATACTAGTAACATTAAACAGTCTTATAGAAATATTAGACTAACTGAAAATTGAAAAAGAAAAAATATAACACTCACTGAAGGAAATGAACTGAATTTTCATGAGCCTCCTCTTCTAAGACAGGGAGGGGCATTTAGGACACATATTTGGAAACGATGTACATACTTCATGGAGACATATTGGACAACGAATACACTTGATCCACCCCATGTAAACATAGGCCCCGTACGTTTATAACAATGTCCACCACAGATTACGCAATAGTTATCTTCATCTGTATGAGATGAGTCTGTACGGTTGCACTTTGACTGTGTGACCGTGTATTGTATCCCGGTTTAAATTATACAGGATGTTAAAAACCAAGTGGGAGATTTTTCAAACGGTTATAACTCGGAAACCACGGCTCCGAAGAGAAAATGTTAAAGAATATTTTAGTATCATTTTTACGTGTGTAGAATAACCTCCCAAAGTTTATCAATGTATTTTGGAATCACCCTGTATATGGAAATACATATCAGAATATTCTTTGTACGTATTCTATGCACAAAAGTAGTCGTTAATCATTTTCTTTTCTCATCTCTATCCCCATCTGTAAGCAAGTTTAACGTACAAAGAGCAAAAATATTTTGTTGAGAATGAAGTGAAACTGCTTTTTGATGTTAAAGCAAATAATAAATATATTTACTAAACTTTCAGTACAATTATACAGCTTTAAAGCGTACTGCCGTGTTTCCTTGAATGGGAATACTTGGGGTAAAACACACATGGACTATTAACCTCGTCACCTGGTGGGCAAATCACCCCTATGTCAAACAGAATAGTTTCAATTCATTCAACTTCCAACCCTGCTTGGCGTCTATTCGCTATTGCATCAGAGAAACAGAACCCTACTTTGTGCAACGCACATTCATTGGATTCGCTAATATAGCAGTGTAATCCTTCTGTCTCCCTAAATTTGAAGCGTTCAAAAAACATTATAAGTGATAATTATGTACTTAACACATTTAAATTAGTCTGGATGTCTTCACAAATCTCTTTTGGTGTCACCTTCGTCTTCCATATATTTGCGCTTTCACTCAATCGTATCACTGTTGCCACTTCATATTTCCTTCCACATTTTCCCCCCACTGGGCATTTCACCCCCACTTACTCTAAGCTTATTTAATAATAGTTCTTGAAAATAATGTGTTTTGTCATGTCTGTGCGGAATTTTATTCTGCAATGACCGTAGATATATTCGATTTTGATAATGCGTTCCATCCATTGGTTCTTTCAATTTCCGAAATGATTATGTAATCAATATATATATATTATGATATATCTGGTTCATTTATGAAAACAGCAAAAAATAGAGAACTCAGTATAGAACTTTCAGGTACACCGGGGTTTAACAAAATCGTTGGATAGTGTTCTAGCAGTTTTAACTCTAAATGACCTTTCGGTCAAATGAATTTGTATCCATTTAAACATCTTTCATTTGATGTGAACTGGAGGTGGTGAGCTACTAGTTCCAGTCCTCCGAAAGAAACGGTCGCCCGCGGCCCACAGGTTGTGGAGAATACGGTAGTGTTGTAGATTCCGTACCTCGAAGTGAGATGCGGTCGTCCACAGTTGATTTCTAGGATGGAAAGTGGCGCTAGGTCGTATACCGCACTCCCAAGTTCCGCTCCTGACGAGAGAAGCGATCGCTTGGGGAATCCCTCGAAGTTGTAGAGACCTCGTTCAATAATAAAAATCACGTGGTTCATAAAAATACTTGCTTTATTGTCACAAAAGCAATAAACCACTATTTGCACCCATCTAACGGCCGGATAAATGCTCGTTCGGATAATAGCGAAGCATACATAAATCAAATAATTACAGAAAGAGAGATTAATTTATATCAAGAAAATTGCAATATGATCTTATTTATATTGTTAGCTAAATTATATCGAAAGTTCTTTTAAAATATACCGGGAAAATACAAAAAAAAAATTACTAAAAGTTGCAAGCTGGTGCGCCATCTCTTGAGTTAGTTACGATATACAGTTTATACATATTATATTGGAGCCAAGTGAATAGGCCGCTGTTCAGCACTGTTACAGAAGTTCAATATTTTTTTTTTACAGTGCAAATAACAGGCCGTTGTTAGAAATTAAAATTACTCTTTTCAAACCTCCCTCCTGAGGGAGGTGCATGTTTGTGATTATGTTTCTCATATGAATCTTTTTTCTTTTTACGTGGAATTTGATCTTTTTCTTTTTCTAATTTAACTTTATAACCTATTTTACAGTCTATGCTTGAAGATGTGAGATAAACGTTAAATAGCTTTGTCGGCATATCGATAGTTTGAAACCAGAAGAGACCTTAATTTTAAGTAGAGAAGAAGATCAAATTTTGTAAGATAGTGTCAGTTACCAGACGTGTTTCTAACTCGTTTATTTTCTATTTTCATATGAAATTGGCGTATAAACGCGAGAAGTATTCGCGCTTTAAGATCCTCTTATTATTTACTGAGCTGGAATGATGTTTGTGGTGTGGAAAAGGACGCTTAAAATATTTCATTGATATATTGTCCACTTGATTATTGGGAAACCACCGTTTGGATATAATAAACGGGTTAGGCTTTCATCAATAAATCTTTCCTCCGCCTTGATTGGGCTATATAGAAGCGAAAATGAAACCTGGAGCCCTTCCTAGAAGGCTGATTGAAAGGCGAATTCTCTGAAGGTTTTCTTTTTGAACAAGAGTGGTATGTTATTGACTTTTTTGGGGGGGCGGGGGGGGGGGGCTAAACTGTATGAAAGGAATGTTCCGAATTTTAAACTTCACATAATGTAAGCGTGTATGAATGCCTCATTATTATTTTATATACCTAGTTATATTACTGTATCAGTGTACATGTACTAAATTTCGTGCATAGATGTAATTACTAAATTCGTGTGCTATAATTTATATTTTAATTTGGTGTTTTATTTATTTAGTTCGCCCCATTTGTATCTCTCACAAATTTCTCGATGTGGAACAAAACACAAAATTTGGTACGTGTAAAATCGACAAAAATCTAAAATAAAAAATAAATAATTTTTGTAAGACAAGAGGGTGCGGTGGCGTTTATAATAATGTGTTTATAAAATCTTACCATCAGCAAACAACACCTTTTTATGTATTCCTTTCTATGTCCAATGGTAGTTACAGGAATTTCATTTATCAGTCAATGTTTTTATATGGTCTTGTCAAATGACGGCCCCACTGTACCACACATTCTCCTGACCGGTGTTGAAAATTGTTACTCGTCGTAACAATTGCCAGATATATTGATGATGGTATCTCTGATGCAGTTCTTCAATTCCATTACAGTGGCACGTGTTTGGATGACTTCTTTTAACGTCCTGGTTCGATATTCGATGGGGGCACACTTTAAACTTTAAACACGAACGACACACCGTCTCGACAAAGCACATACTCTTCAGATGCTCCTTCAGCTTGGAAAGAGCCAGAAGTCAGAGGGAGCTAGGTCTGGTGACGATACGACGCCCCTCTGTTTCACATTTTTCCATATTTTGCTAACATATTAAATCGCTGGTTTGTTTAATTTTCTTCACAGCTGACAAATGACCACAAATTTGAACCCAAGTTCGTCTCTGATGATGTAATTCACGTTTCCAAGAAAGATATTCTGAGAAAGTTTGTGATCTCCCTCTGTTCAATGCGGTGATTCCAACAAATCGGTTCATCAACGCGTCCCACTACCTCTCATGTTGATTCAGTGACAGGGCGTCCACTGTGTTGCTTGTCTTGCAAGGTGGAAGTAGCTGTCGTGTTCGTGTGTACGGTTCTTACCCATCTCCTTACCGTGCTAACGTCCATGCAGGCTTCCGCACGTACGACACACATGTCGTCAAGAGCTTACCTCATTTTTTGTTTGACCAAATGCAAAAACTAGTGTTCCGATGGCGGAAGTGTATCGACGCGGGTGGGGACTTACAAGGAAAATGTCTCCTGTGGGACACCAGAATCTGTATGAAATTTCCACAGTGCGTTGATGATGTGTTCAAATGAACACTCCTGTAGTACTACGTCTAGCAGATTCGCGGTACGCGAGTTACAAAACTCCAAAATTTTCGACATTTTGCTGTGAACGGCTGAAAGATAGGCAACACTTCATACATTTGTGCTGAACGTATGCATTTCACATACACTTTTATATAAAAGATTGCGCTGAAGATAAGTTAAATGTTAGATTAAAGTTATTGATGAAGTTGACGTGTTAATTAATTACTCTCATCCCAGCCAAATGCGAATTTTATATAAATACAGGGTGACCCAAAGAAACTTCCCATCCCGTTAGTTTCGTAACCAATTGATTTCCAGTAGGAATCCCGACACACGCCCCTATTAATTTAAGGGTGAATGCGCCATCGTCAAACAATTCATGCTGCCCCTTTCTATTGTAGTGTAGTGGCAAAAAGTGATTTTTTTAAAATGACAACATGGATCAAGTGACACAGCATGTCAATGGTCTTTAGTTTCTATTTACAAAAGCATGTGATCATCTGCTAGTTTCTTTAAACACTTGGCGAGAAATTACGTTTGGAAATCTCAAATATAAAGTGAAGCTTGGTAATATTTTTTTCTGAATATAATTTCAGCGAGTGACGGCAATGGATCTCTTTGAAAACAGAAAAAAAAGATGCTTATCGTAACTTGATTAATTCTTAGCGATACAACACAATTGCTACCCTTCGGTACTACAAAATATAAGGAAGGTCATAATTACATACAATTGTTAAGTGAGGTAATACAATGTATTATAGTAAACGTTATGAGAACTCGCCATCGCCGATCCTACAATGAAAAAAAAACCTGGGGTATATCACTGTCTCCGATGGAAAATTTGGAATGGCATCAAACAAAACAAATCACCAGGACAGATAGAATTTCGGCAGAAATGATAAAGCATGGGGGTAAAGAACTGATGGAAAGCATACATAAATTAATAGTAGACATCTGGAGAAAGGAACAAATACCTAAAGAATGGAAGAACAGTATTATATGTCCAATATACAAGAAAGGAGACAAACAGAATTGCAGCAATTACAGAGGTATGTCCTTACTAAACACGGGGTACAAAGTCTTTACTAATATTTTAAATACACGGCTAAAAGAATACGCAGAAAGGATAATAGGGGAGTATCAAGCAGGATTCAGAAGAAACAGATCAACGGCAGACCAAATACATACGCTGAAACTCATACTGGAGAAATGTTGGGAGTATGACGTGGAGATATACCAGATATTTATAGATTTTAAACAGGCATACGATAGTATAAATATAAATATGTTGATGAAAGCAATGCAAGAACTGGGAGTACTACGGAAAATAAGAAACTTAGTCAGAGTCACAATAACAGAGACGATATCACAGATCAAAATTCAAGATGAACTGACAGACCCATTCGAAATAATACAAGGTTTAAAGCAAGCAGACGGAATGGCGCCAACTTTGTTCAATCTGGCACTAGAATATGTAATAAGGAAAATAAACATAGACACATCATCAACCATTATGTACAGAACCGCACAAATCCTGGCATATGCTGATGACATCAATATAATTGGAAGAACTGCGAACACAGTAACAAACGTCTACACGGAACTAGAAGAATCAGCTAAAGTGATAGGACTGAAAATAAATAAAAGTAAAACGAAAGCAATGGTCCAAACAAGAGATAACAACCAGAACGCAGCCACCAAACTAAAAGATAATCTACAGGCACAAAACTACCAAATAGAAAACGTAGCTGAGTTCACATACCTAGGTACACTAATCACGAATAGAAACGACGAATCGAAAGAAATACAAAGAAGAATAACCCAAGCAAATAAAGCATATTACAGTCTACTCCCAATTATGAAAAATAAAGATATACACAGGAGAACGAAAACTAAACTATATGAAACAATAATTAAACCAGTGATACAATACGGATGCGAAACATGGACCCTCACACAAAGAGATGCAGACAGAATAAACGCCTTCGAGCGGAGAATTCTTAGGAGAATATTTGGACCGATTAAACATAATAATCAGTGGAGAAGCAGATACAATGCAGAATTGTATGAGCTATACAAGAAACCAGATTTAGTAACAGACGTCAAATTAAGAAGATTACAATGGACAGGACACGTGGCCAGGATGAGTGCAGATAGAATAACACAAAGCACTAACAGGCAGGATGTATAAGAAAAGGCCAGTAGGAAAACCGAAGAAAAGGTGGGAGGACGGGGTAAGAGAAGATTCTTACAAATTACTGGGGATTCGAAACTGGATGGACGCCAGTAAGAAGAGGGAGGAATGGAGGCAACTTCTTGGGAAGACCAGGGCCTGACTTGGGCTGTAGCGTCATAGAAGAAGAAGAAGAATGTTATTTTTTTCAGTGCCTTCTTCATGTGTTGAGTTGAATACGCTTGCACACTACATTTCGGAATCTTTTGGAACACATGTTAAAGGTCTGAAACTTTGTTTAATTTGCTAATGAGTTTCGAGTAGTTATAAAACCATACGTATGTTTGTGAACATTTTAATGTTTGCTATAAAAAATTAAAACTGGAAGAGTGACTGTTATACGACCGCACGCACTTGTAAATGTAATAGTTGTTTTGTATGATATGTTCTCTGATTCTGTGTTGTTTTCACTTTCTGACATGTCCAAACGCAATTTCTCGCCAAGTGTTCAAAGAAACTAGTAAATAATCACATGCTTTTGTAAATAGAAATTAAAGACCATTGACATGCTGTGTCACTTGACCCATGTTATCATTTTAAAAAATGTCACTTTTTGCCACTACACCACAATAGAAAGGGGCAGCATGCAATGTTTGACAACGATGGCGCATTCACCCTTAAATTAATAGGGGCGTGTGTCGGGATTCGTACTGGAATCAATTGGTTACGAAATTAACGGGATGGGAAGTTTCCTTTCGGTCACCCTGTATTTATATAATATTCGCAGTTAGCAGGGATGAGAGTAATTAATTAACACGTCAACTTCATCAATAACTTTAATCTAACATTTAAATTATCTTCAGCGCAACCTTTTATATAAAAGTGAATGGGAACTTCAACACATATGTATGAAGTGTTGCCTACGTTTCAGACGTTCTTCTGATAATATTTCCAAATCAGTTTTCGAGGAAAATGTGGTTCGTTGTTTTCCTAAGTTTGTATCTTCTTCAGTAAATTCTGTTATCATATTTAATTGATTTTAAATGGCCCTGTCCTAGGCACAAGGAATAACTTTATTTGCAACGTGCTTACAACCACGTTTGCAGTGAGGAATTGACAGCGTCTGCGTCGAAGGCATGTTTTCTGATACTTTTAAAATATTTTCTTGGGTTTAGATAGAACGTTTAAAATATTTCGTTTTTCCTGGTTTCAATTATGTCATTTTGACCAACTTTTCGAGGAAGTGTACATGTTAAACAAAATTGTTTAAAATTTTATGGTCGATTTTCTCTAAAACGATTTGGAATGTGTATTTTGTTTTCTACTATGTTGATTAGACTTAACCTTATCGAAATGCCCTAGAAATGAATTATTCGTTGCCATCCAGTTAGTTGACAACATCAATTTATTGCCTTTTAATTGGAGCGTCTAACTATGAGTATTCAATCAAACTTTTTGTCTGCTCACTAGATAGAGAGGCTGCTGTCTTGAAGCTGTTTATTTTGTGGACTGTACAGTATCTTAGGTTGCAAGTGTCTTTGTGATTAACGTTCATGACACTGTCTGTGGGGAGATAGCGGCAGATGTCTTAATTGAAGATGTCATTCAGGCAATTACTAGGTGTGATAGAAAACCGATGTGAGCAAGGTATCTTTAGAGAGGTAGTGTTTTCCAAATAACTTCATAGTGAAAGCGCTTAGGTACAAGAAAGCGATTATTTGATTGTTGGATGGGACTTTGGCGAGCAAATAATAGCTTGCGTTCTACTCCTACACATGAAAAGTTTTTTTTTATAATATTCTAGTCTATAATAAATTATAAACTTCAGCTTATAATAGTGTTTAATGAAACACAAAAAAGATAACATTTTTGTAACAAGGTAGAAATAACTTTTAAATTATGCGTCACTTGACAAGTTACAATCCTGAACTATACTGCAAAAAAAAAAAGAAAATGGCGGAGCATACCACAAAGGTATGTCCCCTTTAAATTTAAAAGCGAAAGTTTAGGAAAAGTTAAGGGAAAAAGGATGAGAAGTTTTTCCTTGGGGTGCCCTGTACTTATATAATTTTCGCATTTGAAATGGATCAATGGAAATTAAATCAACTTCATTAATAACATTAAGATACACATTATATTTAACGAAACCATGAAACTAAATGAGAACCGCAGTGCTTTCACACATATGTATGAAGTGTTGCCTACGCACTAGGCGTTCAGAGGAACATTTCACGGAGCTTGAAGCCCCCCTGTTAGTCGTGCTCCGACACATTGCAAGACGTAACAGTACAAGAGTGTTCATTGCAACACATCATCAATGCAATGTGAAAGTTTCATGTCATTTTGCCATTTAACTTTCAATTTTAAATTTGTATCATAACGACGACGGGTAGAATTCTACGAAATAAAACAAGTATTTCGAAGTTATTCAGTTTCGAGAAAATACTACAACAGACTCATAATCTGCACTGCAACATTTTATTTCCGTACAAGTACGAAATTCCTCATAGGGTAATGTTAATAAATTTGCTACTTTTTTAAGATTAAGTAACTATTATGTGTTCAAAAACTTTTCTACTTTTCGCCTCCAACTACCACCACCGCAGCTACAACAGCAATTATTACTACACCTACTACTACAACAAAAACAAAAATTGAAATTAAAAAATAACAATGTTTTTTTTTTTAAATTTATAAATAAACAAGGGTTCTTTCTTTTTATTTTTTGTTTATCTTCAAATAAGACAGCCTCGTTATAATTAAAAGTTGTTTCTAAAATATTCGTTGTATGAAAATAAGAGTTTTATTAGAAATTCCTCTCTCCCTCACCAGGGAATATCCTCTGAGAAAGACACCAAAGTTCCCTACCGCGCAATTAAAAAAATTGACAGACAGAGAAAACTAATATTTTATATAAACTCATGAGTCTCAGAAGAAAATAACCTACTTTTCTGTCCATTTGGTATACTACAATTAGTGTGCTTTTCAATAGGCAAATCTTCCTATCCTTCTGATCATCGATATATCGTATCACAATATCTTTACACTATCAAAAATTGATCCTACAGGAAATTCCACTAACATTTGAAAAACTTATATTGCCTAGAAATAAAAATTGATTTTAATTTAAAGTTTCAGTCACATACAAGATATACAGTGAACTAAACCACTACAACAGAGATGGAATCATTCGTGTCAAATTAACTTGGTTAACAAGAATAAAACGAAAGTTGAAACACTGGAACCATCAAACTGATTGATTAAGAAATTAACAGAAGAAAATAAACAATCAAATTACAACTACCTACGACCGGCAATTGGTGGAGATGCTTACTAAATCTTTATAGAATTAATTTGTCTTCTTCAATGATGCTGTCTCAAAAAAAACATGGGACAACTTAAACAGAATACAAAAAGGAAAAATAAACCAAACTAATGAGGCACTCCCATTCACATATTTTGTTTCAGTCTCCATTACAAGTGCAATCATCTCATTTACTGTTTCATTAGGCTAGCCGACAACTCGATATGATAGGGAGTGGTCCTTTTTCAAATCATCTGACATTTAGTTTCATTTCTTCTTTTTAACATTTTTTATTACTTCCAGCTAAAACGAGAACGAACTACTTTTTTTTCTCTTACACCATATATATATAAGAACTAAACATTGATTTTAGAACACACAACTGTGGGAAATATTATATACTAACTGTGATCACCCACCCAACTCCGCTCCGGTGTTAATTGTAATAGCATAATGGACATCCTGAAGTAAGTTTACCACCATACCAGCACGGTGATGCGAATCGCATAAATGTCCAATTTGTTATTCGAAATATGCACATATTTATGAGAAAAATACAGTTTTAAAAATCACTTTCCAAAGCGACATTCTACAAATCTGCCCAGGGCATGTCAAAAGTAATCAGCATTTGTATGGCGGCTTTCCGGTAACGGTTTAAAATGGTATATGATTAGGGGATGCGGCGTTGGACCAACACTTCGTACGACCAACAGCCTCTCAAACAGCAAGAACCGGCGTACGACCAACACCCCAGGGCAAAAACCTGTGTTGGTCGAATGCTGTGTTGGTTCAACGCCGTGTTGGTCCAACGCCGTTACTACGAAGTGTTGGTTTCATGCCGCTGTTGGTCCAACGCAGTGTTGGTTCTACGCAGGTGCCCCCCCAAAAATTTAAGATGATATTTTTTATTATGTTTTTAGGTTTTATGTATCTAGGGCGTTGTCAATTTTATTGTTGGTCCAATGTCGTGTTGGTCCTACGCATGTAACCCATATGATTATGGGTTCCAATAATTAAGATACTGAACCTCTTTTAGGTTGCAACAATGCATAGGCAGTGTATAAAGGCAGACTCTCAGAACTGTGATCCTGGGAACGATCTTAGTGGCTGCCTATCCTGACTGAGGTTTTTCCCTCAGTCACACCATGCAAAATGTCGGGATGATACTAACAAGGGCTCTGGCCTTCTACCTCCTAATATCCTCTCGTCTGTACCTTATCCTGTAACTGAGCCTGAGGTGCCTAAAGGCCATAAATTCAATTCAAATTCAAAATTATCACAATTGTGAAAAATAGCTCTGCGGTAAGGAGATCGCTTGATAATTGATGACCTGGGTTCAAGCCCTCAACACGGTATGACAGTTTTTGTACTATTGCCATCATCGTTTTTACTTACCGTACTACTTATCACTATTTGTGTGTGCTATTGCAATATTCTTTTATACATTATCTACAATAAAGTAGTAGTGATAAGTATTTAAACCACTATTACTATTAGTATAATAATAATGATTATTACAATAGTAACACAAATAATGCTCCATTAACTTATCACCAATTCTACTATATATAATTCTCTTTTTAGCATATTAAAGAATATTACTGACAGAATCAAATGATGAGCAGTGCTTAGAAATAGTGGCAATAATGGCCGTAACTATGAAAACATCAAGGTAATACAAGAAAATAACAATAATCCAAGGAAAATATTTTTTACAAGCATACCACTAACAAAATTAGAAATATAATCCTGAAGCAAACTACAGGTGACATCTTCATTTAGTTCAGAAGGAAAACGACAAACATTCCAAACACTTCAACCAAGAAAGGTAGAAATGCTTGTTTAAAAAAAGGCCAGATGCTAACCACTAAATGTACAACAAACTTTAACCCTCCACACAGCTGCAGTTTGACAAATATTCCTAAATCTGTATTGACATCTTCTTCAGGCATGAAGAGAAAGTGTCCCCAGCTGGTGTGGACAAACAAGGACCACTATGTTCTTATTAGATCTTTCGACACAAATCACTCTCAAGTTACGTGTGTGTGCGGAACGTTCCTTTTACGTGTTCTTTTGTTGTTAAGGGTTAGGGAGAAAAGCTGTAAGATCTGCTTAGTTTACACAAATTCAATCACAATGAGGAAAGGATACACAATACTCACCCGCCAATTGGCTTCAACTTCTCTGTTCAAATACTACTCAAAGTACTTCTACAAATGACCTGATGTTTAAGTATCAACCAAGCTACACCTTGAAATATTTATTGTAGGCCATTTGAATAGAAGAGATTAAGTATTGGGAAAGTTCAAAGGGTTAATGCTTCAGTTCCCAAACCATAACACATTCACAACAAATTCTACGGCCAGCTCCCATAGGTAGTGACGAAGGTCGCTGACTACACATAGAAAACAGTTCTAGTTCTGTCTAACAGTTTAAAAGAACCTAAACGCCACTTTGTTTCTGGAATTGCGAACTGAACGCTCATCAGTTTTGTTAAAATCATCCTAAAAATACAGAATTACAAAATGGTAAGTAGACATGCAAGAGCCCACATAGTGATTGTATACTCCCAACGTTTGAGTAGAAAATTTAAAACACAAAATTTGCTAATCCTATACATCGTGCAGTATTTCTGTACAAACATCCCTTAGATCCGATATATTCTGATTTCTAACTCTGCAAATTAAAAAGGAAGTAATAGCGTACTAGAAGCTAGAAAAAGAAACTTTTACTTGCATCTTGTCATACTTTGGAGCTATATAAGCTCTTGACATCTCATTCAAATAAGAAAAAGTACTCATTTCTTCGTGAGATTGTGTAAAATTATTATTAGATTGAAGAAGGAGAAAGGAAGAAGTGCTATTTTGTAAATTAACGGTCAGCAAATTGACATTCTACATGATTCAAGCACGTATGTACTTTCTCTTTGGCGCCAGCTTGATGTTAGGCAATAAATATGAAGGCAAATTGATACTTCGTTTTTATTTTGTAGCACAGATCTACCAGACAGGCAATTCTAGGTACAAGAATACCACTCCCTCACCTACGTCGCCATACTTGCACACTATATTCCATCGTCTGCATACGGAACGGTCGTCAGACAGGGCTGTACCGTCTGGAGAACTGAAATATTCCACCCACGACCAAGGAAGACTTCATTTCACGGGACAACAAATGATGCACTCATGTGTATGTCACACCGAAAGCAAAACTGTGCGCTTTCGTTTTCTCCTGCACGAACTGGTAAAGATAATTTAAAGTAGGTCTAATGTTGTGTACATACTGAAATTTTTATCTGTAAATGGCTTGGTGGGGGGTCAAAGTATCCCTCAAATAGGAACACTGAAGTCTGTTACTGTTTCTACCATAGTAGCAACAACAACTAGTATACTACTACTGCTATAATTAATACGACTACTTCTGATGCTGCTGCTACTATATCTGGACAACAGATATTATTGCTGCTATCATACTGTTATCTCTATTATTACCCTTATATATTCTGTTACATCATCTACTGCTGTTTCTTCTTCTGCTACAACTACGGGACCCACTTCTACCACTGTTACCACAACTTTTATTTATACTACTTCACAACTAGTACTTATAGTAATAGTCTGATATGTCTACAATCTTGGGAGCAATACAATCTAACATCGTGCCTAGAGGTTTAACATTTCTCACATTATGTGCTGGTTTAAGTTTTATTGCTAAATATCATTGGCATGGAAACCGTGTTCTAAGACAGTGTTTTTTGAGCACATACCTACGTTCCTTTTCCCTACCCTATCCCAGCCTGAGTCATAGATGCCTAAAGGTTATATATAGATTCAAATTAGGTCAGTTTTGATCGGTTCATTACGACATCTGGAGGAGTATTTAAAGTCCATTTTAAAATACTTACGACATCCATGTTTAACAAACCCCAAAACCGGCTTTCAAACAAAAGGGCTGTTTGATTTCGGAAAGAATAAACCGGGTTTTGAAATAATATTTTTAAAAATAAATTTAAACTCCAAGTTTAATTTCAGAAGAGAAAACCGGGGTTTGTAAAACAGTCGATGTTCGATGAATAACAAGAGTGACCCGCTTGAAAATTTTAAGTCTTGATGGGATGACTAGAAACTACTTTTCATTACAAAAATTCTCGGCTTCCTACGTATTTCGTTTCTGCCTCTGCCAGTTCTTTGTTAATCTTATAAGAAACCAATATCAGAGATATTTAGTTTCACTGGGGTCTTCAACTCAAAATCCTAAAGTTGAAATTTATTGTCTTTTGCAGAAGTAAGATATAATTAGCAAACTAGATTTTTTATTAGCGGGGAAACGGAATCCTTAATTCAAGAATTATACTGAAAAATTAAATAAAAATCTTCTGACAGGTAACTTGCTAGTCGATATTTATACAGCTTTGTGATAAATTTTCACAAACATCATCAATCTTTGGTTTACTGTACATTTGATAATTTGACAGGTAAACTCATCCAGATAGTTTTGAGGCTTGTCATAGCAAAGGTATCCCCAGTGCGAAGATGTGGAGGTAGCGCTCAACATATTCTCGACCTACGGTGCGAAGTGAGGTTGGGTGTTTAGTCCCACGCTCAACCGCCTTTATCACACAAGGTGTCCAGGAGTGGTTTTTATGTTGTTTTTTTTTTGTTGTTGTTTTAAACACGGTTTTTATCGAGTGCAAAAAAAAAAACACTGTGTGAAACGTTTAAGCGGTTTAAAACGTTTTAAACATTTTCTTAAAAATATGGTAGGTGTACTCCATCTGCAGTGAGCTTCTATAACGTTTCAGCACTTACGGTTTATTCATAAGCATTTACTAGAAACTGTAGGTTCTATTTTACTAAATTTGATGAAATTTGACATTTATTAAAATTCAATGACAAAGCTATTTATTATATAAAATGTACAGGTATACCCTGTGCAATGTGCACGCGCCATGAACGGCGCATGGGGAATGTGGACGTAGCGATCCACATATTCTCGACCAACGGCACAAAGTGAGGTGGGGTGGTCAGTCCCACGCTAGGCTGCCTTTATCTCCCAAAGTGCCAAGGAATACCAAGGACACTGTGGTACTCAATTTAATAGGAGGCTAAGTATATCTCAGAGCGCCAGTCATGGGAACAATGAAGGAAAATTCTCCAGTGTCGCGGGATTTGAATTACACGTTTTGTAATGTTCTCTCGTTTGGGCAACAAGACCTGCCATTTCCTTTTTACACAATCTACATTTGTCTTTTACAGATAATGTAATCAGCAGGATTGGATTTGAGCTTTCACGCATTCATCTCAATTTACTATTGCTTTGTTTTGCTGCATCCTTACTAGTCAAGTGATGGCATTGTTTATGCATTCATTGCCGCATTGCTATACTTCCTATATCTTCACCCTGACAAACATAAGCGAACTAAGAACATATGGACTGAAGTTATTTGGTGTAGTTTGTAATAAAAAACTATTAAACCTCCAGTAAACTGAAGAAATATTTTGAATTATAGGAATTTAAGTTCTTAGAGAGAAATACAACTTCGAAGACATCTTTACTGTAAACTGAAAAACAGTGAATTCTTACCGAAATATGCTCTTATCCCGTCCGCAAAAATCAATTATCTTTAGCTCAAAATCGCGGGAAATAACCTGCTTCTATTCAAGGGCAGATATATATATTTGTGTTCACTAGTACATTATGTTTTACTATAAAAGCTCGGTGGCATTGTTTTACTATTCTCCGGGCTCCAAGCCTCGCACTATATAGTATGAAAATATATAGGCAATGTAACAAAAAATATTGTATGTTAAATGCATCATTCAAAAGAGATGTATAAATGCATAATGAATACTCTTATAAACAAGTAACTACATATAGATTTCTTCTAATCAGCCTGTTGCAATACGGCTCTGAGAAGTATTATTTGAAAGCATATCATAATGTAGGTACGTACCGCGGTTCCCCACGCGCTTTTTGAAAGTATACGAATAGCTATTGCCACGTAACAGTATGTGGGCCATTTGAAAAATTGAACTTTAAAATAGGGTGACAACGCTGACAATTGGTGCTTGGGTATAGGGAACAATCACAGTATGTTCCGATTGTGTCGAATATGTTTACTCTAATCTTGGTTCGGATACGTCGAATTGAATGGAAGTAGTAAATATTTAATTTTTAAAATTGATTGGCCACACTGTCAACTGTGGAACCTGAAGTACCTCTAAGACGCGTCCCAGTACGTAAATACAAAGTCTGGTCCTAATACGTTTAACGATATGGAAGCAATTTAAACATTTTATTTTATAAAAATGGTTGGCAACACTGACAACTGCGGCACCGGAAGTACCCACATGAACTGTCTCAGTATCTAATGTACATATCAAATTTGGTGTAAGTCAATGTGGATACATCCAACGGTAGCAAATATGAAATCTAGATTTTTTAATCGTTTGGCAACTTGACAAACTACGGTGCCTGGAGTGCCTGTATGACCTGTCCCGGTACCTAATGAACATGTATGTCAAATTTAGTGTAAATCAATGCACGCGTATATATTTGTATTAATAAAGGCATTTCTATAGTTTTAAAAGATGTTGGCAACACTGATGACTTGAGCGTTTGAGGTCAGGGACACCCAAAACTTTATTCTAATGTGTCGAATGATGTTAAAGCTAAGTTTGGGGCAGATACAACATGGAAGATTTTTTTTAAAAAAAATTTTTTTAAGTTGGCAACACTGAAATTGAACAACTCTGAATATCTCACAAAAACCAAAAAAATATTGTAATCTAGAGTTTATGTTATATTACTTCTTAATTACCTATATGAAATTAATTTTTGCTTAAAGGGTTGTTAGCAGTGTTACAAATTGCTGCCTTCAAAAGAAAACGAAATTTTAAAAACAAAACAAAAACAAAGGCTCATGTTTTCTTTAAAGGAAGTATTAGAAGAAAACGTTTTTTAGGTAGATTTCGAAGAAAAATCTACCTATTGAGATCGGTATATATATATCTGGTGTAGTAAAAAGTAATCCATTATTTTTGCATGACATTGAAGGTTTGACTTACCATAATTAGAATGATCCGATTTAGGTCACATATACGCCGTTTTGTTCGATACCGTGTTGCTATTTGGAAGGTAATATCATGATGCCTCTCTCATAGAAGCCCTTGTCCCTATTGGCAAAAAATTGATACAGTCGATGTTCACAAGCCTCTCTTGACGGAATTTTTCACCAGCAAACGTGTTCGCCATGGACAGGAACAAATGGTAATCACTCGGTGCCAGGTCCGGACTATAAGGTGGATGCATAAGAACCTCCCAACCAAGCTCCCGGAGCTTCTGGTGAGTCACTATCGATATGTGTGGCCTGGCGTTGTCCTGGTGGAACACAATGCCTCTCCTATTGGCCAAAGCTGGCCGCTTCTGGGCGATTGCTGCCTTCAGACAATCCAATTGTTGACAGTATAGTTCCGAGTTAACGGTTTGGAAGTAGGGGAGCAGCTCATAGTAGATAATTCCCTGCCAATCCCACCTAACACACAGCAAAACCATCCTGGCTTGGGCACCGTTTGCGCCGGCGCACCGCGCTTCGACCACGACCGTTTTCG
>JAGDQP010007015.1:426-35410 GCA_022664845.1 Lepisma saccharinum
CTGTTTTACGTAAAAAGTAAGCTAGATCCCATAAGCTGTCTGTTTTAAGTAAAAAGTAAGATTTTTTTAAGATGTGGCATGTGCCCTTATTCCACTGGGACACTCAATTTTAGGCCAGTTGCTCGGAAAAGGTCAGGTAACATGGTTGAATGGATCGTGACTTAACAAAATTCAGAAATCCTTCAGTTTCCAAAGAATCTCAATAATAGTCGCAATGTGAACCTGCGTAATAGTAGAAAACATTTCTAAGTATTCTTTGCTTGAATATTTTAGGCAACTGAAGAGTTTTTGTGTTTTGTTAGTCACATTTCATTCAACCCAGTTCCCTGTTTTTTTTTGTTTTTTTTTTTGAGGGAACTTGCCGAAATTTTTTAACAATGACAATGTGTAACCTCATTCGCATACAAAGTAGTCACACTTCTTCTGTTCTATTCCATCAGCAGGATCACGTCTTGTAGGTCATTGAAAGCTTGAAATTGTAAACAACATTCTTAGATGATTTCTCTTCCAATAAACTAAATCAGGGTCTCGTTAGCTTTATTTGCAGAACGGGGAGAGTGTTTCTAATGATGGGATTGTTCCCCCTTCACGCACTTTAGTGCACACACAAGACAGGTTTCGTGGTGACTCACTGGTAGAGTTCTCACCTCTAGCGCTTGTGGCCGTCGGTTCGATCCCTGCACGTGCCATGTGGACTTTGTAGTGAACAAACACCGTATGCGTGGGTTTACTCGAGATTATCTTGTTTTGTCCCACTTAATTCATCCACCAATCATCCCATCATCATCCATCCGGCCTGAACCAAAGGCACCTAAAGATCTTAAAAATAAATTCAAGAACAAGACAGGTCTATTCTGAAGATTGTCCCTATGAATAAAAGAATATCCCTATGATATCATGCAATAGAGTTTCAGTATACTCTTGAACAGGAATTCTACCAAAACCCCCGAATAGAGGGTGTCATCCTCAAATTATTGAACACATATCCACAACTTCAATTTTTTTTCAGCTTAAAAAAAAGTCGATAGAAATCATGCACTATTTTATTTACACCCCCCAATTTTGGCTTGGCATAATCCCTACTACTATTTGAATGTCCAGAATAAGATATAGTCTGATGGTATTACTCGTGTATTTTACATCATGCGTCAGATGTTAGTAATTTTTTTATATTTCCAGAATATTTCAGGGACGCTCTGACAAAGTTTTAGCTCTTATAAAGTTTTAGCAGCAAATATTATAACCGAGGAATATGTTGTAAATTCTGGTGTGCCTCAAGGATCGAATCTTGGACCTCTTTTGTTCTTATTATTTGTAAATGAATTGCCTGCTGTCATAACATCCTCCAAGAAACTTCTTTTTGCAGATGATATAAAAATCTATTGTAGTATTTCCTCCGAATTGGACGCTGTCTCCTTGATATTAATGCAGTCTCCAATTGGTGTAAAACAAACATGTTACTATTAAATATTAATAAATGTAGTGTAATGTCATATACGAGAAAAACAAACTATTTGAAATTCGAATACAAAGTTAATGACTCTCCACTAGTTCGAGTAGATTCTATTACTGATCTTGGTGTATCCATTAAATCTAACCTCTCATTCGACATGCACATAAATCGCCTTGTTAGCGAAGCTTACAGGAACCTCGGGTTTGTAATGAGGTTAACTAACGACTTCTCGAATATTGATGTCTTAAAAACTTTATATTCATCGTATGTTAGGTCAAAGTTAGAATACGCTGCAATAATATGGGATCGTAATACACAGAAGAACTCTCGGCAAATTGAAATTATACAGTCTAAATTTGTACGATTTTTGACATACAAAGAAACCGGAATATATCCTAGATTTGAAAAGTACTTAGACGTGGTAAATAAGTACAGGTTACAATCTCTTGAAAACAGAAGAGTTAATTTTCTCTTAGCTTTCCTACACAAACTCTTGCACAGTACAATCGACTCAGATAGCTTATTATCTGAATTAGGGCTGTATGTACCGCATAGAGTAACTCGACCGCGTAATGCTGTTTTCCACCTCTCGGCCCAAAGAACTAAAGCAATAGACATATCGCCTATTAGGAGAATGTACTCATTATATAATTGTATCCTTAAAGAATGTCCTGAGATTGATATATTTAACATTCCATTCTTATATAAAAAAATTAATACTTTGTGTACAATATATTACCATGCAGCTCCAAATATGTATGTTGCACCTATGTGTGTATGTTGAACACCACAATTAGGCTATTAGCCTGTTGTGTTCAATAAATAAATAAATACTAAATACAATTCAAACCTAGAATCTATTTTAACGTTCTCACAGGCCTATGCTACAAATAATCTTATTGTTTCGAAAAGGTCTGGAATATTCTACCAAACGAATATTGAGGATATAAACGGGATATTTCTGGAATGACTTGTACTTTGTGAGTATACATATTATCCATCCCTTTTTGGGATGATTTTATATTAATAGTATCAACCACGACTAAGGGTTATATTATAGTATTTCCCTTAAAACTCCCATGGAGAAGTAAAGTAGATCTCAGTTGGGGAAATGTGCACATGTACTACCGCCAGGTTTCAGCAACGGCCGTTCTATTTGGATGATCTATACAGGTTTGAACTCGTCTCATCCATGCTTTTCAACGGACACCTCGACTACCTTCGTAGACCTTGACCTTTCTGAGCTGAAGGTTGTCCACAGATGGACATAGGAGTTGTCTAAGGCTTCCTGCTGCTGAAGCCAAATAGACAGTAAGAAAAATTGGGCAAACTGTGGAATATTCCAACCATTCGTCCCGTTCATCGAACACTGAATTAAATCACGGAATATGACAAGGCAATGAACGAGAACCGAAAACAGTCACGACATACGTTTTCCAATCCTTTTGTTTTAAAAAAAAATACATGTATTGACGAGCTGTGGTTCAAGTCCATTGTCGTAACGTCACTGAAATACGAGAAAAAGAAAGAAAGAAATAAAAAAAATAAAAAGCCGTAATTAAAATGCGCCACCTTGCTCATTATTGCGAAAATTCTGATTGCGCATTCTGTTTTCATGACCTCCGAGAAGATACTCCACGAATATCTAATGAGTTCTTCCGGTAGAGTTCACAATACCAAAACGGATAAAAGCAGGAATTATCTCTTCCATGAATCTGTTCAATTTCTGTCTTCCATCCAATACAAGCATTGACCTTGACTTTGTTTGGGGAAGGGGTTTTTCCGCTTCTTGATTCGAGACTGGTAATAGATGTGTTATGTTGATAAGAGGTAGCCGGAAGTCATGGCCGATGTCAAAAAACAAAGGATTCGTTAGAAACGTCTTATTTTTTATTTTATTTTTCCTTCTCTTTCGTGGTTAAATACACAAATTGTTCTTTGGGTGTTCAATTCACATTTCGAATTTAGTCCAGGCGCCACGCTTTTGTGCTCGTGTGAATACAGCAGCCATTTTCAGGTAAGATTCACAATCAGTAGTATTTTGGCTTGTTTTATTTTGAATTTTAATTTTATTCATAATCTTCAGGCATCTAAGGCTCAGGCCGGGATAGGGAAAGGAAGAAAATACGGGAATGCGTCAGCCAGGGCCAAAGTTGAAGATACCATCCCGGCATTTGCCTCGTGTAGGGTTGATATACATCCTGGATTTTCCGGGACGTGCCGGAAACTTGATCGGCGTCCCGAAAACATTTCTCGGGGCATATAAATGTCTCCGTTTTTCAGCTAATACGAAAGCGAGTACAATAATCAGAAATACTCATAAATTTAATTATGGAAGTTCTTAACATGTTCATGTTGACTGACAATATACTTGGACTATCAGCTAAGAACACAAATACTTATTTTGGAGGGATCAACCGTGCAGAAAAGATTAAATATAGTCTAATTTATATTGAAACGTTAGAGTTTGGGCTGTATCATGCATATTCCGCACAATAGTATTCAAAGCGTAAGTGACTTGGTACCAGTAAATACTGACACTATGATGTACAAGATATTCGTGTTTTCCCACGTACGCCGTCCGTGTAGCAACTTTGCAATTTTTTTTTGTGTTTTTGTAAATGTACACACAAATCCTTAAACATTCTAAAAGCAGATGGTTATCGTTTTTTTTTTTTTTTTTTTTTTTGTTAAAAATTATGATAACACTGAGCTTCTGTGCTTTCAGTTTTTGTAGTCAGTCAAAAATATACAACAGCTGTAATAAGCAAATTGAAAGCGGAAGAAAAACTAGGAATATTTTGGTTTGTTAAATATATTGTTTACAAGTTTTGATAGAAGTTATTTATTATAATTTTACCCTCTTATTTGCACAGTTTTAACGTAATAGAAAAAAATCTCCCGGATTTTTTTTTTAAATTAGCAACCTTAGCCTGGCGTGACTGAGAGAAAAGTCTCGAAAAAACTCTGTTAAGATGGTCGATCGTTTTAAGGTAAAAAAAAAACACGTATCAAGATATAACTGAAATACGGTTGAATGGAAAAGAAGAAGAAGACGAATCGAACTTCTTGACAGTATGAAGGAAGAGAAGTCGTACAATAAAACAAAAATGGAAAGAGCAAGATTTGGATGAATAGATAAGTTTTAATGTGCCTCGAATAAAGCACTACCTATCAAACACCACGAAGATCAGTGGTTTGTAACCTTTTAATAATCGCGGACCGGCAAACAATAGGGGAAAACTTTCACGAATCGGAAAGTTGCTAGTACGTTTTGAGGGTTATTTCACAGTCCAAAGATGACAGCATATCTTGAGGTTGTTTTGGGAAAGAAATGCAAACTTTAATCTTGAACTGTGAAAATCTACAAAATAAATGTATACATTGAGGACCGGTAGAATAGTGTCACGGGCCAGTACCGCTCCGCGGAACAACGGTTGAAAACCACTGAAATAGATAACATTTGAATCGCTATTTGTTAAAAAGGCGTTAGTCCCAAAAAGTAAATCGTACGGGAGGCACAAAAAGTATTTTTCTTTTTAACCTATCAAAATCACTCTTTTTGTATTACAAGGGAATTCAAGTTTTGTAGACAACTTACATTACTGAAGTGTTTCTTTCAAAATTTAATTTAAATTAACTGTTGTAGAAGCAATTTAAACTCTTGGACATGCGCCCTTTTAACAAATAACTGGTTTAAGAAGGAACATATTTTTAGTTATTTAGTGAAAAATGAACAAATTGTTTCTGAAAGGTAAGTATTTTTCAAATAAAGCATATTACATGTGATTGCATTCAGCTAATACACATTTATAAAAAATCTACCTGATTTAACCGCCCGTTGGTGCGGGATGAATAAAATTTTACCCTTTCACTTATTACGTTTAAAAATTTTCACTGACATTTATTTCACTTTCTAACACTTTCGCATTTCGTTGATCCGCTCTAATCGATTTTGAAAAGTATAGTGGCGCATGCGTCTTCTGGAAAATTCCAGAACATTCTATAACATTCTCGAACCTTCTGGAAGATTCTATAACATTCTGAAACATTCTCCGGAACATTCTGGAACCTTCTAGAACATTCAGGAACATTCTGGTCAGTCTAAGGCCCTTCGGCACTCGATTCCCAGCTGCTTCACCGACTTCCCATAAGAAGTCCATTGGTGCGATGCCCTCTTTGGACACCCATTATCTCTGAATCCAACCTCTGCAGTACCAAACCGAAACCTTCTTCATAGATGGGGGATGGAGGGCTACTATTCCATATAACCCCCATGGGGCTTTGTGTGTGTCGGGGGGGGGGGGGTGCGGAGTTTTAGCTGCACCCACGGACAAACCACGCTTACTTTTATTATATAAATTAATTAACAATATTTTGATAACCGTTTGAACCGCAAATTATTTTCGTTTAAGTTTGTTTTGTTGGAGTTTTTCCCTTCATTCTTGGCGCCAATATTCTAACTGTGCATACAATCAAATTCCTTATAAGTTTGTTCAATGTAGGGAAGTGATTATATTCATGATATCAGCAACCTTTTGCTTTTTGAGAGTTACTATGCCTCCCGATTAGGCTATTGCATTAGGAAGTGCCTCATGTGAACGTGATTGTGTCGCAAGACGAAGGTGTGAATCTTAAAGCATAGGTGTACATTTGGAACCGACCTCGCGATCTCACTTCGACCTCGACCTCGCTATCTCACTTCGACCTCGACCTCGCTCGACCTGAAACTCGCGACGTCATTTCGACCTCGACCTCGTGGTTTGAGGTCGAGGTCGGACCTCGCGAGGTTCAACACCTCTGGCCGTGAGTCCTTTGATGAATGACAACGCAGTAACATGCTTTATGAGCGATATAAATGAAGTGATACAAATTTTATAGAAACATCACCTTCTTATCTCTATCCGGATTTGTAGTTTGCATGGACATGGGATTTTTCTTATAATAGTTTTGCCACCGATCTTTGAAGTTATAAATAGGTACAAAGTCCTGTTCCACTTCCACAACACTGAATTTAAGTGTGTTATGTTTTATTAAATTATCGCAGTGTGAGCACCATAGGAGATTTGCACTTCCTTCTGTTGTTTGTTAAAAGAACTGATGTCCTGGACTTACCACCCTTAAACATATGACACAATTTTAAGGCTATGTCAATCCTGCATACGAGATACACAAATGCGTCCTTTTATCATACATCGGTGAGTCTAAAGTGCAATGGATTTGCGCACACTTTCTTCAACTTTTCTGTCCACGCAGATAGGAAGCAAATCAAATAATCATTTTAATGCAGTTGAGCATAAAATGGCATGCAACGCTGTCAATTAATTCTTTGATCTCTAATAAAAAATATACGATAGGTTTTGTATATATGCTGTAAAACTATACAGGACACATTTAATTAAATAAAATAAACTAACTTACCAGCTAAGTAACTCTTAAGTTTAATAAAATTAAATTAAATTAAAATTTACGGTATGAAGCAGAGAGTCCTACTAGGATATACTTATGTTTGTGTCTTGTATTCTTATCCTGAGAGTCCATACCGACTAAAAATTTATCACACAGAACCTTTCTTCTCCTTCAGCCAATCACGTTGTAGAGATCGTTCATTTTCCAAAAGTAAACTGTTTAAGCGCTGTGATTGGTCGAATTTTGTAAATATACTGGACCATAGGCGGCGATTAGGGGGGGGGCAGTTGTCCCCCCACCCCCACACGCACTTTTCCCGACAATTCGACTAGTGAAAATAGGATCGCGTTGAAAACCGTAAAAGGAATAGGGGAAAATTGCTTTCTGATTCTCGAGTAATTTGTCAACCACTGACCATAATAGCAAAAAAAATCAAGAGTTCATTTCATTATTTTATCGATTATTATGATATGTTACAGAGAGCTCCTGCGTAGCCATGTGGTAACCGCACTCTCCTTCGGTGCAAGGGGTCCCGGGTTCGATTCCCGGTGGGAGCTCCATTTCATAGTAACTTTTCGATTGCCCATAACTGGAGTGCTGGTGTGAATTGGTGTAAGGAAGAGCATGTCATAACCAAAACCTGTGGAATACCCCATCTCTCGTATGGGAAAACCAGCGGAGACAATCAACATGAGATGTTAGAAAATTAATCTTTTCACGCTCGGTCGGTTCCAGTAGCTGCATAATTCTACAATTTAAGAACTGTCACAAAGTATCGTAAGTGAGAAAGTTTGGATTTGCTACTGGCCGTTTGTTGAACGTGAATTGTTATTTATGGCCTTTAGGCATCTTTGGCTTAGTCCGGGATAGGATAGCGAAAAGGATGTGGCGAGGAGTCGGCCAGGGCTTAGTTGAAAGGAACTGTTCCAAGCATTTGCCTGTGCGACTGAGGAAAAAATCATGGTTGTGTCTGGCGTGTTAAGCTGAGCATTCACATTCTGTTTCAATACAGATTTTGAAACAAAAATAGTGGTTAATAAAAATGCAGAAAGAAAAGTATAATGGGCAATGGGAATCAAAGCCGGGTCCTCCAGTTACACGTTGCATGTCAGCGGTGATCTGCCATTAAACTGTCGCCGCAACGACCGATTTCTCTTACAAATTGGATATTCCTTTGACTTGGAATTACAGAAAGATTTCTCAATTAAGATCTTCACAGAAGGGAGTGACTTCTCAATTAAAATCTTCGCATAGAGGGGAGTGACTTGGCACTGTATATCAGCAATGATTGAATGGTTCAGCTGCAGCTGAGGTCAGAGGAATATCAAAGATGCAGAGTCGTTGGGACGATAATTCAATGATAGGACATCGGTCAACTGGCATGCAACTGGGGGAGCCCGGATTCGATTTTCGGTCGCTGCGTTTTCAACATGTTACTATATATAGGTCATTTGCGTAGGGAGGTAAATTGTTTAGTATCGTCTTCAATGCAGTAGCGGCAATAAGGCCCCCGCGAGTCCCGCTGCGGGGAAAGGGGGGGAGACCCGACCCAATCAAGTAATAAAATATAATTATTCGATGAAAATAATAGGACCTGAGTTCACAGAAGTCACAGGCTTGTAATTTATACGAAATCATGAGACAAAGAAGATACAATGATGCAAGATCGGTAAAATAACTAAATAACACTGAACAGTATTGTTTTTCGGAGCCCTGTCCGTTGTACGGGACCCCAAAACTAATATGTGAGCAAATAATGCATCGTCTTTACCAACAAATAAAAATTTAATTGGTTCAAAGACGGTATTTTAAGAAAAACTTACGAACGATAGTGCACAACAGAGGGAATAAAAGTTTATAAAGAGTATTCTGTATTAGAATTGCTTTTGCGAGCCCCTAATCGCCTATAGAAATACAGTAGAAGTCCGATAGACCGTCATCCAACAGTCCCGAACGCCCGATTGTCCGGCACCATCCCAGTTTTTTTTCTGTAAACGCTTGTGAACGACAGTTGAAAGCGCTTGGCGCGGTTCGGAACCACAAGAAAGTGTCCACTACGCATCTGCTACTGTTAGACGCAATCAGCATTGTTCGGAATCAATCGGAAGCGTTCGGACTTTACTCGGCTGGTCGGCTGTCACCACACACACAGGTACTTCAGTTCATTGTTTTCGCCGTACGGCTTAGCCTATACCAGTAGTAAGAGGTACCGCCCGATCGTCCGGCATTTTCGGTAATCCGGCACCGGGAGGGTCCCGAACGTCCCGGATTATCGGACTTCTACTGTAATTAAATAACATTTTAATGATTGATACTGTATCAATGATACAAAATAAATCAAGCTTCAACGAAAATAACTGATGAAAATACTGCAACCAAAATGTTAGGAGAGAGGAGGAATTGTGAAACCAATCTAATCCCACACATTCAAAGTCATTGTATTCCAAGATGATGACTAATCAAAGCCAGATCATTTCCTATTCCGATGGTAATTCCTCCTCTCAGCCGCTTACTAACAATGTAATCTAACAAAAGTCCCATTAATATTCTTTTCAAAGCTCTCTCGGTGTAGCGGAACGAAGTTGGAGCAAATGCGTTTAAGAAACCTGGCGAATTTGAGCATTGAACACGAATAAATAAAATTTTGATGTCAGTAAAGTAGTCGACCCATTTCTTACGTTAAAAAAAGATTAGGAGAACATTAAACTAACTATGGACCTGCATTTAAATATGTAAACGCCACCACTGTAAATAAAATGACGTAGAGTAGAAAACTTCGACTATAAACTAAACTGTGTGCAGAAATGAAGAGTGTGTTCGTGAAATTTGAACTGTGTTAAAAAGTAATGAAAGAAAGTAAAAGGCGAAAGAATTTTTTTATGGCGCCTGTTCCCGAGAAATTGCAACTGACACATTAGTTAAATTTGAGACAAAATGAATTTTATGGGCGATGACAGCACTATGGCTTGCGCCCGTCCCGAGCAAAGTTTCAAGAATGAAATTTCTTAAGGTTGTAGGACACAAGTTTCAAGGACGAAAGTTGTAAAAAATGAATTTTGTGTATCTAGCAGAAATGTAATATAGTAAACAGTGGCTTGCCCTTATTCTCCAAGGCATTGAAGCTCTGTGCGCAATTTCATGACTTGCTTAAGCATGATTATCTAGAGATTTGGCAACGTCGCATATAAAAACTGTGCGCAACTCCACGATTTTATATTTTTCTGACCTGTTGTCAATCAACTACAGATTATCATAGATCTTTAGGGGGAAACTGTGCGCATTCGAGGTGCACTGTTGAGTCTATGTCAAAGACTCCATTAAAAAAAAATCGAAAAAATGTGTGTGACTTATCCCCTTTTAACAAATGGTGATTCATTTGTGCCAATGGCAGTTCCAGAGAGGGACGCGAGGGGCGCTCGCCCAAAGAAAATATACTCAACAATTAATCTAAGAAAAGCTTCTATTTGTTTCGGAAAGCTTCACAAGACAAATCTAATTTATCTAGAAATGTCTTTTTTGGGAGGGCGATGTCGTATTTCATGATAAAATAAGTAATGTGATGAGAAATATGATAAATTTATACTTTAGAAAGGCACTTAAAAGGAAACTGTCTCCGGTGGGACACGAAAATCAGCATGAAACGTCCACAGTGCATTGATGATGTATTCAAATGAACACTCCTCTAGTACTATGTTTCGGACTTTCGTCGAACATGAGTTACAGGACTTCAAACTTTTCGAAATTTTGTTTTGAACGCCTGAAGGGTAGGCAACACTTCATACGTATGTGCTGAAGTTATGCATTTCCCTTTCCCTTTTATATAAAAGATTGCACTGAAGATAATTTAAATGTTAGATTAAAGTTATTGATGAAGTTGACGTGTTGATTAATTGATCTGATCCCTGCCAAATGTGAACATTGTATAAATATAGGGTGACGCAAAAGAAACTTTTCACCCCGTTAATTTCGTAACCAATTGATTTCCACGAGGAAATTTGCCATGGATCAGAGCAATTAATTAACACGTCAACTTCGTCAATAACATTAATCTAACATTTCAATTATCTTCAACGTAACTTTTTATATAAAAGGGAATAAGAAATACATAACTTCAACAGATATGTATTATGACGTGTGTTCAGGGTCGAGAAGGTACCCACAAAGTAATCTTGAGGATTAAGCAAATTTGGTGAAATACCTCGCAACAGAGAAACTAACAAAGGATGTATTAATCATGAATAAAACACTATTTTTAAAGTATTCGTCGGCAATACCTTTACACTTATATCTCCTTTTATTGCCTTCTTGGTACATTCGTAATTTTCTTACAGTAAACGAATAATCTATTCATTCAACAAAATATTATTCTTTCTTTGGTTGATAGTTCTTTTAGCAACTTTCATCAATGTTCCACTGTCTTTCTTGCGACATCATATCACTATACAGCTTCCTGTATGGATTATCATGTGAATGATTACGATCACTTACAAAAATGAATATAAAAGTTCCAATACTTCTCTCTATAGTCAGTGAAGATTATTATTTGAAAATGTCCACGTAATCAATGTATATAAATATATATATATATATATTATACGAATCCATCTGCGATCGTATGTTTACTTCTTGAATTACTTTTCTGTTCGATGTTCATGAAAAATAATATGCAACATGAACTGAAAAAAAAGTGCTGAGTGAAGATATATATATATAAATCAATCTACTAAGAACTTCTCCTAACAAAGACTGCTCTAATGTGCTGAGACTAAACGGAAAGTCGTTAGAAGATCATTAACTAATTCCAACCTATTCATTTGTTTACTAGCATTAACGCATTCCTATCTTTTCGGTTTTTCTTCTGGCTCGATAACACAACAAATTCTTTTGGCTTTCTCCGCACTACCTTACACAAATCTTGGTGCTGAAAGACTACTCGAATAATGTTCATTCAAACTATCACTTCTTTGATACAACGAAATGTTCTGCTTTGATTTCGCAATGACACTAGAAATCATGCAATTTACGATTCCTCGTTACAACAAACGTTTCACAGCGTTTTAAGCCATTTGTTCTTAGACGTCAGTTCGTACTCCATTCTCGGACGAACAACAGTCAGAACAATTGGAAATATTATTTCGTACGATTACAGCGCCACTTATCGGAATCCTACTCATGCTACAAAAGTTCATGTCATCCGCACTCCCTGTGCTGACGTGAAAAAGACTATCTTCATCAAAGTCCACGGTTTCGGTGTCCGGAAACAACGTTTACGCAATCCTCCCTGTGCTAACGTCACATATATACTAAACACTCGCAACGCTGACGTGAGTATTCTTCATAAACCAGACGAACCCCTGTTGGGGCTACAGCCAACAAAAGTAGTAAACTTCGGGTTCACAATCACCAACCACGGAGCTTTTCAGCAGTCCAGTGGAATTACAGCGAACTAAACCAGCTGTGTTTAAAACACGAATAATGACCTAACAGTCCTTCGTCTTGGACTATTCTTACATTCAATATTGGTCTAGGGTCTGACTAAACGTACACCATCTCCTGGATGTCCTTAAAAATTCTTATTAACCTTCATCGGCCTGTGATGTTCTGCTGCTTGCGTTGTACCATATTCCTTGCCAATGCATTTCTCTCATAGTTCATACATCTCGCTGCAATGTCTTGTAATTATTCTTTCATAAAAATACTTCAAAACTCTAAAATAGTTCGGTAGCGAAGATCAACTTCCAGCGGGTGGAAACTAACATCCTCTGTTGAGCATCGGATAAACTATAGCTGCTCAAACAGTCTCCGTTCCATAAAATGTGATTATTTGCAAATATTTGAACAGTGCTATTGTTTGTTGATGAGTGTAACAATATCAATATTTTTTAAGTGCTTAAGTAACATTTAAACTTATTCAATTTATTATAATACTGTGTTAATATGTGATTAATATAACAAATTTATTAATGATTTTTTTTTTCTATCAGCGGTACACGCTATAGTATGAAGTGTTGCCTATCCTTCAGACGTTCGGAACAAAATTTCGAAAAGTTTGAAGTTCTGTAACTCGTGTTCGGCGAAAGTCCGAAACGTAGTACTACAGGAGTGTTCATTTGAACACATCATCAATGCACTGTGGAGGTTTCATGGTGATTTTCGTGTCCCACCGGAGACAGTTGCCTTGTTAGCTGGAAAATATCGAAATATCCTAGTCCATTACACCTGCCCCTTCCCGCTCATGGAACTCCTGGATCCGCCACTGATTTGTACATAGATATTATCGTAGGTATAGATTTAAATATAGAACTTCTTCTCATTGTTGTTCTTCTTTCTCTCCATCTTTTCCCACCTACGTTGGGCCGACGTTTCCTATTAATCTTCTCCACAAAGCCCTGTTCTGAACTTCTTTCCTCCTTGGCCTCCCTCTACGTCTCTGGCCCTACACTTCTATTGCCATCACTCTTCTGACTACATAATCGTTTGTTATCCTCATTACATGTCCATACCACTGCAAGCTTCTTTCTTGTATCTTCTTAGGTATCTCTACAGTCTTGGTTATTCCTCTTACTCTCACATTTCTCACTGCGTCTTTTCTTGTTATCCCACACATACAGCGTAGCATTCTCATTTCGGTGACATCTAATCTCTTTTCTTGTGTTTTCTTTATTGGCCATGTTTCTGCTCCGTACATCATTGCTGGGCTAACCACTGTTTGGTAAATCATCCCTTTATTTTTCACCGTGATTCTGAGGTCGCAGATAATGCCACTACTTTCTCCCCCCCCCAAAAAGAAATATATAAATACAGAACATGTTATTAAAAGTTCGATTTGTTATGTTATTGTTTCCCCTCAGTTAATACGCCCACCGCCATTGTCTTGCTTCTTTTACAACGTTCTACGTTTAATACTAACAATTATTTATCTGTTCTAACATGCTCAGTACTAAACAACCTTTTGTTTCGTGATTTTTCAGTTATTGTTGGAGGTGAAATCCAAGGACAATGAGAGTCGTGCCTTCAGTCTTTCTGTTTTGGCTAACTTTAGTCAGTTGGAAAGAGAATCACGTCAGCTGTTTGATTCCTGATGTCCTCATCCCAGACGCTGTGGAAAATTTTGGAATGAAACTCGCTTCTTCTATTCCAAATCCTGTGAAAGCTGTTCCACAAGCTGCTTCAACGATCGCAAAGACGATTAGTGATATTGGAGACACAGTGGTTGAAACTGTGGAAGATTATGACACCCGAGTGAAAGCCATTTACCCAGGTAAGAAGAGGGCAATCCTCTTTGGTTGTAATATTTGAATAACAGAAAACAAATGTTATGAGTAATGGAATAAAGACATTATTTAACCAAAACACGGTTTTTCTAGAAGGACTGGAAGTTGTTTCGTTTATAAAAACAGTAAATTTCCTCTCAGTGTGTGTTTTTACAGTGTATAAATATATGTCTTTACCCGGACGTTTCTTTCATTTAAATCGAACTCTTAGATAAGATCCTTTCTTAATCAAAGACAAACCCAGGTATAGTGTCATTAAATGTCTATTTAAATCCACATTTAAACGTGCTGTGGCGTTTGCTATGCATTGTGGAGGCTCTAGGTTCGACAGCAGCGGCCGACCATCCTGATTAAAGTTTCTCCACAATTTGTCCTCAGTTACACCAGGCAAATGCCAGTCTTGTACCTTCAACTTACGCCATAGCTGGCTCTTTCCCTAACCAATCCTGGCCTGAGTCATAGATTCCTATAGATAATCAATACAATTAAAATTTAAAACGACTTAAGCAATACTTTATAATTTATTATTTTTTGTCACACATACACGCGGTGGGATACACACTCTGAGTGTGTGTGTGTGTGACTCTTGACATATGTGACGGCGACATTGACATAACAAGACACCGCCGGTTTAACCAAGGCCACCTAGATAATAAGGCCTGGCGATTTAAATATGACTTCACCAACACAAGGCCACGCCATTTTCGGTAGCATCAGTTAAACACGCTTCGCAGAACCAATTCCAAAATCTTACTTTTCGACTCGAGCACATTTCGTGGAGGTAAAATTTTTACAAATGTTACCGCAATAGAATGATCAAACTACATGTTATCTCAAATAGGATTGCGTGTAGTATTAATATGCTTTGTTAGAAAACGTACTGTCCATTTATAATATTAGAATGAAACAGAAGTTGCCTCGTTGTCTCATATTTACACCCAGTTGAAATGGCTCTATTTTTACCAACTTGACAATTGCGTGACACCATCGCATTCAAAATATTAGTTTCCAGTGAACACCATATGTGTGCGTATCTATACGAAAAGGGATAACTTTGTCGAATAAAGAGTACTTTTGTATACCGAAAAACAATGCACTGGAATGGAATCAGGGCCTTCAATTTTGCAAAAAATCATAGAATTATAGTTACAGTGAGGAAAGTTTGAAATGAAGTTTGATAGAAAAAGAATTACAGTTTTGTTTCTTTCACATAAGCACGTAGGATAAAGCATGAGTCACGCGTCAGTTTGTTTACACACCAGAACCGAGACGGTCACGCCAAGGTGCCTCGTTACGCAACGCAGTTCTTAAAAAATAAACCTAAATTTTTCCATGTTGATTGGTGCTCGCGAGACCACACGTTGCGGGCGGAGGGGGGCCGGGGGCTACAGAAAACATATAAATCGAAGTAAAATGAGTTGGTGACAAACCCAAAAAACATGGCAAGAGTACTCAAAATTATATATTTTTTTTAATTTTCTCAGAGGTGGTAAGAACAAGGAGGGAGCGAAACTCTTGGCAACACTATTCTGTAGAGTTTGATGAGAGTTGTGTATTGTTGGCATTGTAAATATTGGTGTGTGGTTTTTACATGCAGTAATAGGTTCTTGAATTTGTATATGGAAGTTGATGCTGGAGAAGCCCTGAGACAAGGGTCCTAAAAACGTTTCTTGCAGGGGAGCCCAAAATTCTAGTTACGTCACTGCGATTTAGAAGTTAAATGTGGAATTCAAATGTAAAATTCCACATTTAACTGTATAAAATTAATCAGTCAGAGAGGGCAAATAAAAACCAATGCCGTATGACATGAAGCTTGATTGTCAACTCCAAAACATAGATGGTACCACGAGATTTTTTTATACTATTTCCAATGTAACGAGTTTCATATCGTATTTTTATTTATCTATGGTGAAACTTCCTTCCTCCCCTCAAAATACGGAAATGAGGAAATTTTACGTTTGTAATGACTAGAAATAATGGAATCAAGGCATTTAAATTTCTCGAGTAAAAAGTTTAAAAAATCGTGAGTACAAGGGTAATTTTTTATTTAAAATGACAATTTAAAACTTTATATATGAAGCTTGCACTAATGCATGATGTTAGAAACCTAGATAAAGTCTTTTGAAATAACAAGCATCTATGCTAATTATATATATATATATATTTATCCTTGATTTTCACAAAGCATTTCACCACAAATACCGGAATGAACGTCCTTGTGATCATGTGGTTCGTATTTTTTCACGCTAGATGGCAAACCACGTTCACATTTTTGCTGCCATCTATGCTGAATTCGTTGTACTACATTATAACATTCTTCGTACTACGCGAGTTCCTTTGAAGACGAGTTTTATATATTTTTTTGTATTGTTTAGATATTATTTTCGTTAATGAATGAATAAAATTGGTATAATTGTTTAGTAAAGATCAGAATTCATAGACGGAAGAAAAATGTCCACATTTAGCGAGTATTTCACATGTTAAAAAGCATTTTTTTTTTACAAAATGTTAATAACTATCTCTCTACTCCCTGTGATTTCTGTGAGGGTTTAATATTTTTCGCGAGTCGCGAAGTTAAATTCTACTGTTCCTAGTAATGATTATTGTACGTATTTTGATGTTGAAAAGGTGAAATACATTGTATATAATTGATTCATTTTTCTTGTCTTATATAGGAACCAAGTGGTGTGGCGCTGGAGACAAAGCCAAAGCCTACGCTGACTTAGGAGCGTTAGAAGGAACGGACAAATGCTGTAGAGATCACGATTCCTGTGAAGATAACATTCCTTCTGGGAAAGAAAGATTTGGACTGAGAAACACTTACCCATTCACGAGGTACGTAGCATTAGTTTTACACATTAAATTTATCATTGACCGAAACATTTTTAATGGATTTGATTTTGTTCTCTCGGAATCTCTTGTGTGTCCTTGCTATCGAACCTGGGACACCTTGATCACAAGGGAACGTTACAACATATCGCCTCCCTTGAGAACAGCAGCAAAATATGAATTATTCATTATCCTTAATTAAGATAAAATTTAATATTAGATATACTTGTTACACAATATTATAAGAATTCTTGAACCATGATAATTGAAAAAAACGGTGACCTTTTTTCGTTATTTTAAGAAATAAGACTACAATTATTTTTAAAACAAGTTAGAGCTGCGATTCTACCAATAATTGCAAAGGCTCCGGTCCCTTGATAGCATTTTAGCCATGCAAGCATTACTTTTATAAAATAGACTGGCAACACTCACAGCTGCAGTTCTTAGATACGGGAAATCCATACAACTTTTGTATTGTGTCAAATAATGTTTAACGACAAATTTGGCGTCTAACAGAATGGACGCAATTTGAACAATTGATTTAAAAAAAAAAATATGTTGGGAACACTGAACTAATGAAGACGGTTCCGGCGGCTCTGAGCTAGTCTATTTAAGATCTTTCTAATGACACTTCAAGTTTCTCTCTACAGCTTGTAGTTCCTGAGATTTAATTTCAAGACACGGACGGTCGGGCACCATGAGCGGGAATAGAATGTTCCTTTTGTTATAGCTTTACTATGAAGGGATTTGAAAGTGTTTAATTAAAAATTCAGAAAAGGAGAATATTTCAGAATTCTCCTTTGAATTTAACATCGACTGAAAACTTCAGGGACCAACCAACGCCTATTCTTGTAAACATAAATTATTATTTGAAATTTGAATAAGACAAGGCATTGTTATTTTTATTTATATTGTTATGAGATCAGAAATAATGAGAATGACATTCCGTCACCGCCCCCCATGAAGAAGACTGATCTAGACTCCTTTTATGTTCGACGTTTCTGTCGCGCAATCAGGTTGCAACGTGTTTTCTTTTGGACCCTTTTATGCACATGTCGCGTGTGTAGGTCGATAAAACGAAGAAAGGGGAAAGAGGTAGGTTGTGTTGCCAGTGCGTTTTTATGCATGCGATATGGAAACTCTGAGCAACTGAACTTGGAAATGCCTGGCAACACTTCGACTTATTCGGTTGAAAAATACAAGCTCAGTAATATATTATCAATGTTTACATAAACAAACGGCCTGCGTTCTCTAGAAGACGAACATCTGTCTTTCAGAACGCGACAGCAGAAAATGAGGCTACAGTTGCATAAAAGCACTCATTTGTTTCCATTATGTTCCACTGCTTGTGCTGCCTTTTTGTCGCGCGAAAGAAGGGTTTTTACGCCAAATTGATTTTTTATGTAACATTTGACTCCATTTCTTCAGTCATGAAGCTTTAACTTTATATCAGACTAATGTGACGAAATAGGAGGATGTTTCCTTATTCGTAATGGCATTTGGCAGCTTCGTACGTGTAACAATCAAATAATATCGCAAAAATAAAATCTTCGCTTGCTATAATCCTAAAACTAGTTACTTTTCATATTTTCTCCAGATATAATTTAATAATATATAGAAAGATAGACGAATGACTATTTTTTTAAATAAAATTTTTTATGTTATATAAATCCCATTCATGCTATGCCTCATGTCTATAATGTGTCCTAATTCTGAGTCTCATGAAATACAATATTTAAAGAAGTTAGCGCTGGGATTCTACTAATTATCACGAAGGGTCTCTCTTCTTTAGGCATGGTACCGACACCGAGACTAGTCTTTGTCTCGTCTCGAATTCGAGACCAAGACCGAGAAGCAGACTAAGGTTCAGGAATTGAGACGACCGAGACGCTATGCATCGAGACTTACTCGAGACGAGACCAAGACCCAGACTTATCCATCGAGACGAGATCGAGACTTACTTATCGAGGCCATAAGCTTTATTTTAATGAATGTCGATAATATTATTTAATGTTGTTGTTTCATGTTGTTTCAACTAGAAGAAGTCTCGTGACAATTAGTTTCATTGTGATAAATTTTATTTAACATGTTATA
Organism: Lepisma saccharinum; assembly: GCA_022664845.1. Classification (NCBI taxonomy): domain Eukaryota; kingdom Metazoa; phylum Arthropoda; class Insecta; order Zygentoma; family Lepismatidae; genus Lepisma; species Lepisma saccharinum. The sequence continues at coordinate 19,486 of JAGDQP010007015.1, forward strand.
TTGTAGTTTTAAAGTATAACTATAAGTCATTAAGTAGTCAGTTATCAATGCCAAACTATTTTCTCTTGTCTTTCCCCATGCTTTCTCCCTGCTGATAGCCTTTTATTTCTGTTGACACTCTCCCATTTATATCAGCCTCTGCTAGACTTATCCCGCAAAGACCGTAAAGCATACATCAAGAAGCTAAACTGTCTAAATTCTAATATTGATCTTTTCTTACAACATTTACTTATTATATTTTCAAAAAATGGAAAGATTTTTGCAATACTAACCGGCACTTTAGAAAAGATGGAGACAATATATATTTCTACGTATGGAAACAAGCAAGTCGGTGTCAGTCGCGAGACACCTCAATTATCTTCGTAGCCCTGGTAGTTCCTGATTTAAAGGTTGTCTACAGACAGACATAGCGACTGTATACGGCTTCTCAGCACTTTTAAATTCTGCACAAACTATCACGTAAACATGCTTGTACATTCGATAAAAACAGTATTGTTTTTATAAAAATCAAGTGAAGGGGAAGCGAGCGTCAAATTTGGATTATCTATATGTCATTGGTGAAGTTTCGCCGAGACCTCCCAAACAACAACTCAACCACTCTCTTAGCCCTAGTAGTTCCTGAGTCGAAAGTTGTTGGCAGACGGACATAGAGAGGATATTAGAATGAACATAGTTTACTTTAGACATTTTTTGTTTACCTATTAAGCAATGATTTTCTAGGATTTTTGGAATTGCATTTAATTCTAATAACATGGCTTATTTGAAATACCAATGTGCTTATTTCAGTTTAGAAGATTCGAAACACGCATATTAGAAAGTAGCGCCTACCGGGAACACACTTCACTCTTTTCTTTTTGCTTTAATGTATGGACGTCCAGCTGTAACCCATACCTACGTATGATTTTTTTTAATCAATCAGGATTACGTATGATTTTTTTTTAATCAATCAGGATTCAGGAGCAGTATTGTAAACTAATTGATTCGTGTGGCTGTGGAGTTCGGTAAATGCTATTATGAATTTCTTTGTATTTGATTATTTCTTTGTACAAAAGTAAAATTTTTGTCACGTACTGTACACTGTTAAAAATTTTGTTAACGTTTCTAGAAATTCTCAGGGAAGTTTCGCAGAATTTTTAGTATTTCATGTTGTTTGACTGTAATGAAGGAAAACTCAGACTTTTTATATGATTAACTGGATATTTTTCGTTTTCAGTTCTGCACATGCGCAGAATGAGAAAACTGTTTCTTATCGTAGCTGTGTATGCAATGTTGATCAAGAGTTTTCTGCCGCCATTTTGATCAGTTCTTATTTTGGTAGAAATGGGAAATATTTTGAGTGAATGGGAATTTCAAACCCTAATTGACAATTACAAAGTAATTAAAATGTGGGGGAAGTCGTGGGATCAAATTAGTTTATGTCTTCGAGATTCATCTAACATAATTCTAACACTCTAATATTGCTTTCTTTTAAGCATGGGCGGCGATTGCCGGTCAATAGTGGGGGGGAGGGGAGTTAGCCTTTGAATATTTTTATCAGTGTAAAATATGTATGATCTAGTGGAGTTTTCAAAAGTGAGATTGCATAAATAACAGGATATTCTTGTACACCATTTATAATAAATGGGGAATGATAATTATTTAATTAAGACTCTTTTCAATTGCTAAAATGTATTCATACGCGGCCGAACTGAGGGATTGTGATCAGTTTTGGGCTGTTTGTTTTCATATTTTGTTACATATTTTGACACATTTTAGACTTAAATACACTTTTTAGTGCATTTTCTCTCAGCATACGTATTTCACCAATCGTTTAACAAATTAATTTCATGTACAATGATTTAAAGTAAATATATTAATTTAAAAGTAATACTGACTGAATTTAATGTTTTCCGTAATTTGTTGTATTTTCTACGTTTATACTTCAGCACACATTTTTTTAAATTTCTATATAATTTTAATATATACAAATAAATCCTCGCCATTGCTTTTTTAAAACTAATTGTTTAAAGAGGTTCAAATTTGTGGTGATAAACATCGTGTGATGCAGAAAGAAGTTTATTTCGCGTTGTAAAACTTTTTTTTTTTTACCTAACACTCGACATTCCTTTCTATTTGAAAATCAGAAAATGCAAAGTGCTCTACGCTGTAATGTCAGGAAGAGGTGCTCATCTTGTAATTAGAAGGGCCTGGGTTCAATGCCGGTGTAAAATGGCTAATGTCAAATGTAAAATGGCTGAAATTGGATTGTATCTGGAAATCTTTAAATAAATAAAACTATATGCTTGTAAGTAGCAGCAACAGTTCATTCTTGTTTCGTTTTTTTGTGTAGCGGTTATGCAGACAGTCTAAAGCATTTTTTGCAATATATTCCAACACTATTAAATTTGATGTAGGAGCTACTTTCGCATTTTATGACATAAGAGCATATGAATATAAACATTTGATAACACTGTATTTCGTATAACACTAATCGCAGTGTACGTAGTATATTATTTTATGTCATTAGTTGTTTTTAAAATGTAGATTATCACCTTTTGTTCATATTAAACACATACTTTTTTACATTTTTGAACACATAATTATGATAAAAATTAAGCACATAAATAACAAGGCCCTAATTTAATAAACTATATTTTGGTTTTTATCCATGTGTTATCGTCAAATGAACAACATCATTAACTTAATGTAACTACAGTACTAGCACTTCATCCTATAGAAAACACGATTCTGTCAGAAGAAATTAATATAGTTTTGCATGGGCAATAATTATACATTTAACAAGAAAAGGGCTACACAAAAATATTAAACATATTTATAAATAAATAAATTTATAAATAGACAGGATCATGATAATATACTGTAGAATCTTATTGAAGACAATACTAAACTATTTATTTCCTGACACAAATAACCTCTATACAGTAACATATTGAAAATGTAGCGATACGCCAGTCACTTCAGCGACCGAAAATCTAATCAGAGCCCCCAGCTGCATGCCAGGTGACCGATATCCTGTCATTAAATTATCGTCCCAACGACTCTGCATATTTGATATTCCTCTGACCTCATCTAAACCATTCAATCATTGCTGATATACACTGCCAAGTCACTCTCCTCTATGTGAAGATTTTAATTGAGGAATACTTCTGGAATTCCAGGTCAAAGGAATATCCAATATGTAAGAGAAATTGGTTCTTGAGGCGACAGTTCAATGGCAGATAACCGTTTGCATACAACGTGGAACTGGAGGACCCGGCGTCGATTCCTGGTCGCCCCATTGACCTACTTTTATTTCTGCATTATTTTACAAAATCTGCATTCAAACAGAATGTGAATGCTCAAATTATATTATGTTTACATACCAGATACAAGCATGATTTTTTTTTCCTGCACACAGGCAAATGCTTGGAATGGTTTCTTTCAATTAGGTTCTGGCCGACTCCTCGTCACATCCTTTTCTCTACCGTATCCCGGACTAAGCCAAAGATGCCTAAAGGTCATAAATAACAATTTACATTCAGCAAATGGCAGGTAGCAAATGCGAACTTTCTCACTTACGAACTTTACTTTGTGACAGTCTCAACTTGTATAATTATGCGGTTACTGGAACTGAACAAGCGTGAAAAGATTAATTTTGTAGTATTTCATAATAACAGCTAAAAATGAAACGAACTCTTTAATAAGTTTAATTTTGTTGCTAGTATGGTCAGTGGATGACAAATTGCTCGAGAATCAGAGAGCAATTCCTTCTTTACACTTTTCCATGCACACTTTCTGTATCTTATTTTCAGTAGTCAATTGGTCGGGAAAAGTGGGGGGCAACTGCCCCCTAGTCCCCCTCATAATCGCCGCCCATGCTTTTAACTGGAAATTTAGAGCAGTCAGTACGATGAACCCGTGTTCAAATCTTAAGACTTATGGTTTCTTTTTTGTTGTTTTTATTTGCTCCAAACATTCCTGAGAACTGTATGAATGCCTTTTTTTAGCCAAATTACTGAAAATTCCCAGGTAGCCAGTGGTTGTCTAGCTTTTCTCAGAAATGTTTCGGAAAATCTTCAACAGTGTACGTTCATTTATTTCTATAAATAAATCTGGTATAAAATTTCGATTAAAATGTTTTTCTTTTTTTTCTTTTTTTTTCTTTTTTAACGTAACAGCAACTGTTATTCAGTCAATTTAAATATAATTTAGAAATAGCAAAACTTAAATGTTCCGTATACTAATTTCGCAATTTGTGATACAACATGGATCCGTTCTCATAACAGAAAAATATTTGTGTCTCACTTATTGATATTCTATATATTCTAGCTAAAGCTTTATATTACTGTAAAATTATAATGTTTTTCTCTCTATTTCAGAATATTATTTCTAATCTAAACCCCAAATTAACATTGTAACGAACTATGTTAATATCATATCAATATTCTTGTTTTTGTACTGAGGTCGGAAAGCCTGCGTACCCATTTCAAACAAGTCAAGGGACGGCAACTTTATAAAGTCTATCTATCGTCTTTCGAGACTCTCGAGATGAGACCGAGACTAACGTGTCGAGACTCGAGACCGAGACGAGACTGAGGTTTACAATCGAGACGAGATCAAGACCAAGACTGTCCTAAAAATATCGAGACGAGAACGAGGCTAATACCAAAATAGTCTCGTCTCGTCTCGATACCATCCCAACTTCCCTTATTAACATCTCAGACACATATGCATTAATATTTTTATAAAGTAGGTTGGCTACACTGACAACTGGGAAAGTTTTGTTGCGGGGGAACATACTCATTATTTTAAATTATGTCGAATAATGCTTGTGTCAAATTTGAAGCGGATTCGTCTAACGGTATTAAAAAAAAATACAAATTATTATTTTTAAATAGGTTTGCAACACTGGCGTGATTGGGGACAGGGACACCCACAGTAATTTTTCTTGTGTCGAATAATGCTTACGTCAAGTTTCGTGCTGCTATGTCTAACATAATGAAGGCAGTACGACAATTAAATTTCATAGAACATAGGTTGCAACATTGACCATTGAAAAGCTTGGAAAGAGGTACACTCACAGTATTTTTTCCAATTGTTAGGAATAGTGTCAGTTTTGGTGCGGATAGATCAAACGAAAGAGAAGAAATTTGGATAAATGTTTCTTTTAAAAATGCGTTGTCTACACTGAACCACCAGAACAATGCCAATGGTTCTGTGGCTCTGAGATAGTCTAATCTAAACCTTTCTAACGACATCTCAATCACTTCTCTGCACAGTATGGTTCCTGAAATTAGTTTTTTGACACCGACAGACAGACAGACAGACGGTTTGAGAGGGATAATAAGGTCTCCTTAGGTTCTCTATAAAGGAATCTAAAAACAGTAGAGTTCTTAAACAGAGGTGTTTCCAGTTACTCTAATTTTGTGTTGTGTTGTCAGCGTCATTTATACAAGTTACCAGATATTAGGCTTTTCAAAATTGTATGGATACTTACATTACAAATATGAGATGCTATCTGATAAACAACATATGAAGACCTTAGAGTCGTAGTGACGTTTTGATTTAAAATAAAATAACACGTTTATATTTCGCTTGCCATATTATTATTATTATCCTTCGTTCATTGCAGGAGTAGCTGCCGATGTGATAAGGAGTTCTACGACTGCCTGAAAGGAGACACATCCGTTATTTCCTCAAAATTGGGGAAAATTTACTTCAATTTGATGAAATCTGTTTGTTTCGATATGGATCACCCAATCATTGAATGTGCCAGAACAGAAAAGTGGTAAATATTTTTTTTATTATTATTATTAGTTATAAGAAAATTCATGTCACATACTGTATAACGTGTGATCAAAAGGTACGGGGAATCCCACCATCTATCAGCGGGAATATGAAGTTGAAGGGTATCACGTAATATTTTCCGGGACTGTCTTTCAATATCGCAATCGCCCTTTAAGGCAGGCCACACACGTTCCGGAAATCCTCAAGGAAAAACTATACAGTTATTCCTTTGAGGATTTCTTCATCTGATCGAAAAACAAAAAATTGTACACACACATATTCAGGAAATTCTCAAAGGAAAAACTATACAGTTTTTTCTCTCCGGATTTCCTGAACGTGTCTGTGCAAAACTGCGTAGTTTTTACTGTACAGGCCGAATTGATCGAAGTGTAAATCGATCCGGAAAAAAACTGCACTGTGCAGTTTTAGCTGTACAGTCCTGAACGTGTGTGAGAACGTTTTTTTATTTCGACCCGATGAGGAAATTAAAAAAAAAACTGTACAGTTAAAACTGCGCAGTTTTTGCTCACAAACGTTCTGGAAATTCTGAGATGAATAACTGTACATTTTCTCCTTTGAGGACTCCTGGAATGTGTGTGGTGGCCTGCTTAATTATCTTATCACTTTTTAAGACAGGTTTTGATTTGCCTGCTGAATTGTACATACAGCTTTTATGTACATTTAGAATTGTTTAAAATGGCCGGCACTTTCCATGCCCGACAAGTTGTAGATTCGATAGTAGTATATTTAAAAAGAACACTGCATATATAGTGACTGCTACGTAATATTCGTTCAGAAAATAGTTCAAAACTTTTAGGGCTAAGAAAAATGCAGCAGCCGCCATTTTCCAAGGGTGTGCCTGTGTTTTGAGACACTTCAAAGTGATCATGGCATCACGGTCTTAGTCAAACATCGATTTGATTTCATAATGACTTAAATTTTGAAAAGAAGAAGTAAAATCTTTGCGGTAATGCTCATAATGAGTTTTGTCAATAACAGTTTCTTTATAAACTCGAGTCGAGGCCATATTATATAGAAAAGGAAAGACAAATGAAAGTAAGCAGGCCTTCTCCAGAATCAAATGGTTAATCCAGTTACTTGCGAGTAGGTGTGGAATACTGCAGTGACCCCTGGGCTCTCATTCTGCTCATGGTCGAGAGGCAAGGCACAGTTTCTTGGAAGTTAGTGTATGTTAAATACTGATTCCTATCGTACTGAATGCTACGAAAGAGGAACAACATAGCGTGCCAAGATTTTTAAGTGCTGAAGGTATGGCACAACACGAGGTGTATTTTAAGACAACGTTTGCTTCAAGAAACCAACGGCGAGCGCCGTCGTGCATTATCTTAGGGAGAAATCTTGTTGCAGGAGAATGCTAGGCCTCATACCGCGAATGAGACGGTGACACGCACTATATAACCCTGATCTTTCACCTTATGATTTTCACTTGTTTGGTGTACTAAAGAAGAAGCTGAAATATCGCAGATTTCTTTAGATGGGGAAGTAGAGGCGGCTGTCACAAACATTCTCATCCAGCTGCAAAGGAAGTTTAATGAGTGTGACATTACGTCATGAGTCTCGTTACACAGTGAGACAAGTATCTGAATGCTGGAGGTGAATATGTCTAACAACTTTACGTATTTGTTCGTATGTTTCTGCTTGAGACATGTTCAGAGTGTCATTTGTCACCGAAAGAGGTAGGGGGAAATTATTAATCAAGCATACTCTCACCTGTTGGAGTAATGAGCATAAATTCACTGAGTTACTTCATTCGTATAGTAATTCTACAACGCCACGGGGGGAGGGGGAAGGGGCAGGGAGTTGAAGTCCTTCAAATCTACCTTAGTTTTTCTTGTCACCCCCTGTTTTATCAATATTCTGTATTTTATACAAATGTCATAAACTTAAGCCACTCTCCGACTCTTTTCAAATGAAATGTTGTACCCGAACATCTTTACCATGGTGCCGGCACTGCTAATAACTCAATGATTAATACAGACAGGGTCTGTCCGGAAAGTAGTCGGACTGAATGTTTCCCGCCACAAAAAGGTGAAGAAGGGGGATCTTGCTTCGCTGGTTGGGTGGTGATGGGTCTTAGCTACCAGCACACCAGTCGCCAGTTGTCTACAAACCTTCCCGGAGTGTAGATCGAGTTGAAGGTGAACCCCTGTCAAGATGGCGTGTCACGCTCCACAATGAATCGTTTGTTAGAGCATCGGTACGCGGTGATGCGTCAAACTGGGTAAAACTGCGAGTGAGACCTATGACATGATCAAGACTGTGTATGGGAGTGATGCCATGGGTCGATCAAGTACTTTTGCGTGGCACAAATTGTTTCGGGAGGGAAGAGAGCAAGTTGAAGATGAGCAACGGTCAGGAAGCCCTGCAACCTCAAAACGTGACGAAAATGTGGTGAAAGTGCGAAATCTGTTGAACGCTGACCGCAGATTGAGTGTGCGGATGATAGAAGAACAATTAAATTTGCCAAAACTATTGTGCGCGAAATTGTGACCGAAAACCTCGGAATGCGGAAAATGCGTGCAAAATTGGTGCCGAAGGTGCCGATTGGTTCCTGATCAAACTTGGCATCACACAGCTTCCCCACCCACCATACAGCCCAGATCTCGCTCCCCCAGACTTCTTCCTCTTCCCCCGACTGAAACGTGTCATGAAAGGACGGCACCACGGCTTGCTCCAGGCGATTCAAGAGGCCGTGATGAGGGAGCTGAAGAGTATTCCAGTTTCTGCGTTCCAGGGAGCCTTCAGTGATTGGCAGAGTCGCTGGCGACGCTGTGTTGATGTAGAAGAGTATATTTTGAAAACTATTAAGTCGATGTGTCAAAACTGTCAATAAATGGGTTTACGAAACTTCCGTCCGACTACTTTCCGGACGGACCCTGTAGATTAAAAACTGGTCACACAGCGATGATAAAACTAAGCGCTGAAATTTTGGTCCATATAGATTAGACTAGAAGTGGACGATGGAGTTTAACTATTTGCTCTGGTGTCAAACACCACACGTATCGAGCACTCCAGCCTTGTTAAGTAGGTCTCTAAAGCTCACTGGACATTGAACAGCACTGCTACACTCAGTGCCCGTAAAACAATATTTGCCAGTCGAACATTGTGAGATGTAATATGGACGTACTGAACTGAAGATTAGTTTGTAAATATTTTGTGAAAAAATATTTTCCCTCGTTACAGGAAAACAAGTAAGTAAGGTGACAGGGAAGACACACGACGTGCCAGAGAATTTTCCTCTCTCCAACCCTACAAATAACGCCCTGGATATTTTAAAAATAGGCCTATACTTGTTTTTTCACTATGCAAATAGTATTTGCTCACATCCATTTTATATTGGTGCATAAATATTGACTTAAGGACTTATTTTAAGTAATGATTTATTTATAATTATACATATTTTAAGTTGTTTTAAATAAATTTTGAAATATACGTATTTTCGGAGTTACACGCGCTCAAAGTTAGGGAGACATCCTCACAAATGACGTCACAACTCGACACATAAGGACTTAAGCAGTGTTGACTTAGCATCACACTCGAAGTCATGTCTTTGAGCCATGTTTATTATTGAGGGAGTGCCGCATATACAGATTTCATACTTTAATAGGGTAATACTTGCAGGGTGTACTTACTCTAGTATCACCAATTATCTAATTAATCCGTATATTAAATATAAGCAGTCAGTTTTGTTATGAAAGCCGTCTACTTGAACTACCTAAGTATATGGGTAAAGATCACTCACGCTTCTGGTACTCTTGCATTCTTCTTCGGAAGTACAGGAGCAAATGGTTCCATTTGTTGACTTGGTAAAGTTAGTTCTTTGAAGGAATTTTGTCTCGTGTTATTCCCATGCCGAGTAGAGAGGTGCTAGATGCTCCAAACCTCAAGTAAAGGCTTTACGTTACATATAGATATTCTTACGGTTATTCTAACATCCCCACTAGAATACTCATAGTTAGAGACTGTAGATTTTTTTAAAATAAAGGTGTTTAAATTTCTTGAATAAAATATTTAAAAAATCGTGAATATAAGGTGAAATTTTTGGAGTACAAGGGTAAATTTCTTGAGTAGCTAAACATTACTTTTTTTAATGGCGTTTTAAAGCTTTAGATATACGTAAGTCTTGCTCTAATGCATGCTGTTGAAAACCTAGATCAATTACATTTATTTTGATCTATTAATACTGCTAATTATATTTTTATTTATTCTCTGTTACAACGATACCATCACTTGCAAATTGTTTACCTCTTTCCAATGGCAAGATTTTCAGTGGCATGATATTTCAAGGGTTCGACTTGTCTTAACAAAGTTCGTATCTTTTCCGTTAGATGGCAAACCATGTTCGGACATTTACTGCCATCTACGGAGCATTCAGTCTACTACATTCTAACGTATTCCGTGCTACACAAGTAGAATGTTAAAATATTTTAAAGAAAAATTATATTACTCGATTGTTTAGGACTTATTTTCGTTAATGAAAGAATTTCTTGAGCAGAGCTCAGGATTCGTGGAAGGAAGCAAAGTGCCCAAATTTTGCGAGTATTTCGTGAGTTAAAAGGCACTTTGTTCTACAAAATATTAACAACAATCTATCTACTTCATCTGATTACTTGAGTGTTTAAAATTTTCGCGAATTCACAACTCCCGAAATTCTATTGTTCCAACCCATAGCATATTCCTGGAATATACATACGTATGTTGTATGGGCATTGATGTAGTTTATTTTCTTAACAGGTTTCTGAGAACACGCTGTGTAGACTACAAAGTGGACAAGAGAAAATCAAGGAAATGGCAATGGTTTGATAACCCAGCATTTTAAACAGAACAGACGCAGAAACTTATGGAAAGTCGATTGTCATTGTAAATTAGAAGATTTTTCTTTATTAGAACATTGCTTAAAACAAGTACATAAATAATAAACGTATTTTATACAGCTTTAAAAGAAAATATTATTTGTTGTTGTTGTCTTAACTGAATCAGTTATTGCAGAAAGCGGACTTCTCCACATAACAGCATACTGAGATATTCAACAAAATTTGTTTATTGTATCAGACTCAAAAAATTAAACCAAATCGATCCAGATTCCTCACCAGTTGTTAATAAGAGGATGGTGCATGTCCAGATATAGGCCTCTAACTTACGTGGAAAAGTCGCTTTCTGCAATAATGCAAAATTTTGCTTTGAAATGTAACTTTCGATTCATCTATTATGGCATGTTTGATTTATTTTTAAAACAAAATGGTGCGTGATGTTAAAGTGAAACAAATGACAGACCTTCGAAAAGAAATCGTGAGTAAAAACACAGTTTAGACACTGAACCAAGATATTTCCTGTGAAAGTTAACTTTCAGGTCACCTATTATGACATATTTTACTTTAATTTTCTCCGAAAATGACTCTTGCTTTCAGTAAGTAAGGCGCATGCGCGAACAAATGTCTATGTGACATATTTTGTGTAAGTGGACTTATTTACGCAACAAAGGTCTCTGATCTGTCAGAAATTTCCCTCGAGATTCAGAAATTTCTAGAGTGAAGAATGCACTTCAAAAAACCGTGGAACAAAAGTCTATGTTGCAGGTTCTTCCCGTGAGTGAGCACACACTTAAACAGTGTGTGGGATTGATGGAAGGAAAGTCTATGTTAGATAATACAGCGCCGCCCCGCTCTGCGGACAAGTTTCAAGTTCCTTGACGTTTTTTCTCAATACACGCAAAATGAAACAGAAGTTTGTTCGCTCATACGCACCAAGTAATGACCCAGTCCTCGCGATTCAGGAGGCCAAATATATTAGGTACTTTGTGTGGTATAGGTAAATGCTAAAAGTAAGGAGAGGCATTATGTATAAGCCTGCTGACGAAGGAGGTGTTACTCTAAAGAATTTGAAAGTGCAGGCTGTAGCACTTCAAACCCACCGCATTCTTCAAATCCTATGTGAATATAGGGGAAACTTCTCCTACGACGCCTTCATGTTGGTGCTTAATTGTTTGGACTTAACGGCTCCAATCAATATCAGATCAATATGGAGGACCGTGAAAAAATTGATAATATTTTTGATAATTGATAAAACATAGTTTAGAAAACTTATCTGTTAAAAAACTTATCTGTTTAGAAAGTCTTTTCTGTTAAAGAAGGTGGAAGTAAATCTTTTGTTTAAAATGAGCTCCAAGAAGAATGAGATATAATTTGTAAAAATATGTCTCTATTGAAAAGCAATTCTATAATTCATTTTCAAATGTTTATTCAAATTCATAATATTGACAAGATTGGGATAAACTTTGAAAATAAAGGTGTCTGTGATTCAGAAGTGTGTCCCAAATGTGGTGAGCCTGATACCTTATACCACAATTTGATCGAATGTAATAATCATTTTCAAATTTGGATATACTTTAAAAAAAAAAAAAAAAATATATATATATATATATATATATATATATATATATATATATAAGAGAATCAATCGTTGTAATACTGAAAAAAAAATGTAGTGTATTTTGTAGACCCGTTTTCAGAATTTTCCCGCCGGCAAGAAGTAAATTCGTCATCTGGATTACAGCTGAAACGCTGTTTATTTTGAAACAAGTAAGTGATATTTCTAATGAGGAATGGCGCCTTCAACTATTGTTACTTCAGTACTGGTGTATCCCTGAGGATCAAAGAAAAAAAAAAACGAAAAATTATTATCAGGCCTTGTGTTGATGTTGCATGTAATAATTGGAAGAGGGTTTTGTTGTTTGCGACATTGTTTTTCCTGTTGAACTGGACTGTATTTATAGCCTTTAGGCATCTAAAGCTCAGACCGGGATAGAGGACGGGAAAGAATTCGGGAAGGTGTCAAGGCCTATGTTGAAGGTGACATTCCGGCATTTGCCTGGTGTGACTGAGGAACAACTCTGGAAAAACCTTCTTCAGGATAGTCGGCCGCTAGGATCAAATTCATGACATCCCGAATGCTATACCACTGAACTATTGCGACTTGGTTTGTTTTCCCTGTATTTGCATTAATTACCAATAGAAGTGACAGAAAGACGTTAAACTTCTAACTCAGCAACCCATGTTCGAATCTCGTTGCAGCGGTAACTTATTTTTCTTGCTGTTAGTACCGAAATCAACACTGTGTGTTGTGCCGATTTCACTCAAAAAAGTGGTAGTCACGCTGGAACACCGAAAAGGGTTGACTTAACACAAAGGCATTTTTTACTGTGTAAAAAAAATGTGGAGATGTCCAGTTTCTGAAATAAATTATTTAAATATAGTGCAAAAAAATGTACCAGAACGTTTAATAAAGTCTATATGATTAAAATAGTAAGCTTTGTTCGTGTTTGTGTGTGTGTGTGTGATTTGAATATTGAATGCATTTATGGGTTTTAGGCGTCTTTGGCTCAATCCGGTGTCTCTGCGTGTCCGGTTCGAAAACCACGCTTTCCAGTCACCTCAACATATGTGGGTATCACATGAAAGCCTTATGACAAAGCGGCCGTAGCTCAAACTTATCACTCAGAAGGTCCTGGGAACGATACTAGCGACTGCTCATCCTGACTATAGTTTTTCCTCAACCACACCGGGCAAATGCTTGGATGGTACCTACAAACTAGACTCTGGCCGACTACGTCCTCTCCCCCATCCTAATCTGGCCTACGTTTTACATACCTAAAGGCCATATATAAATTCAATTCAATTCTATCAGTTTACAAAATTCAAATTATCAGCCTGTGAATAAAGTGATTCATATGGCTGCTGATTCCATTGCTAGGTAGTGGTATTAAAATTAATCTGTAAGTATAAAGCATTGCAATTGTAATATGCCATTGCTACTCGCTCAATTATCACACATGTAGAACTTCGAAGGTAACGTTTCAAGCAGAAATAACGTCAAAAATTCCAAAACAGCTTATTTCAATAGCTGCTAGGTGACACTAGTATCAACTAAAATCATAGACCTCATACTCAAGAGCTTACTTGCAGTGTTGTCAGGTAGATAGAAATTTCCCGGGAAACGGGAAAAATCTGGTCCACATGAAGAAGAGTAAAAGGCAAAGAAGACAAGAAATCGGGAAATTTTCTTGAAATTTTTTGACACTTTTCTATGTTTTAATTTTCTACAATTTTGCAGACGGATTTTTTTTTTACAAAACTCGGGAAAATCTTCAGTATTTTGAGGGAAATATTGCGAGCGGGGACTTGACAACTCTGTTTACAGAGTCACTCTCCATTCAGTCACTCCCCACCCCTACTCCATTGTTATTGAACAGATGAGGCATCTATAAAGCATAAGTGGATTACACCCACTATACTTCCCGGTAGTCCTTACATAAAAAAAAAATGAAATAACAAAAACTAATACTAGTTGATATTGGAGAGTTTACTGACTTCAAACAAGCATAAAAAACACGAACTAGACAGCCTAAACAAAAATAAAATAAATAATGTTAATAAAACAAGACTAATGTCACATAAAATGTGCATTAAAAATTATGTCCAGATTTAGGGAAAGCTCTATCTTGATATTTAAGTGTTTACCAGCTATCAATAGTAACATTATATACCTGGAAAAAGAATACAAAGTATCTGCCTACCCTGGTTATCATAGAAGTTGCCCGAAATGTATCTGAGAGTTAGAAACAGCTTTCTAAGATCTAGAGTAAAACACTGTAGCTTTATAATAGTTTAAGGAAACACGTTGCTCCTCCACCGTTTCAGATGTTTTGTTTGGATTTTTTAACATAAATAATATTCAATAGTCACACGTAATGAGTATATTATTGCGGCCGAATTTAGGGTTTATAAAATTTACGAGAGTTCCTGTTGTTGGCCATAGTGACCAATAAATGTTGCCAGTGGCGGTCGGTGGTTGTCTCCACTGGGTGTTGCACTCAGGCCGCCGCCAACCACAAAGAGTGAGGGGGTCAATAAAAATTAGGGAAGGGTTTGGGCTTACGAAACGTACATAAAATTAAATATTTGTATTGGGGCAAGGAAAATTTATAGGGGCTCAGTCCCCCCCACCCCCTGGCTGCGGGCCTGGACTTTCATGTGAGAGAGTATTGGGTATCTAATCAGTCACAATCAATGAACGTAGAGTGTGATTATGTAACGTATACACAAAAGAAGAAGTGATCAGATTGTCAAATAAAGGGTCGTTAAGTCAATTAGTTACGGTTTTGAGAAAACTTAGAAAAATGTAGTACCTATAATCTTGAGAATAGAATTTGATAGTTTGTCACAATTTCGTGGCTAGAAATTGTGTGTGAGTGTTATTGGTATTGTTAATATCAGTTTTAGAAACTTTGAAGATTCACTAAACGTTTTCTCCAAGCTATTTAGAACTATAAAGTCGAAAAAACCCACAGCTTCTGACATTGATCGAAACTCTTCTGTTTTGTGGATTGAAGAGAGTTCGTGAAGACGGAGCTTTTCTTTGTCGAGAAATGTGTAAATTAAACATAATTTCTCCACAGTTTGTTTTGGAAAATTCCAAAAGTAACTCAGAAATGTCTCTAAAGTAAACAGTGTGGTTGCCATAACGTGCCATGTGAATGTAAAGCGGGATTATGCTTCGGAAGTAATCACATCGCATACTCCCTTTGCTTCCCTTAATGGACTGTGTTTGAATTTTCTCTTCCTCCATCTTCACTATCTTATTCATGCACTGAATAATATCCTTTTTATGTTCAATAATATGGTTTGTCCACTTCCAGTCTAAACCAATATGGACCAAATTTTCAGTTCTAAGTCAGCTTTCAACGCTCGATATCTTAATTCTTGCAAAAAACTTAAATAGTATTTGCAGGTATTTTCTGTTACATGCAGAGTACCGTATACTATTATATGAATAACTCAGGAATTAAAACTTAAATAAAAAACGGGCCGCACGGTGATAAGAAGCGTATAAAATTGAGTTAAAACTGAAAGTGTGGTCCACATTGGATTAGACTGGAAGTGGACATACGAGTTTAAATATTTGCTCTTGCGTCTATCTTTCGACACTAAGCAGTCACTCCAGTATCGTTACGTAGAGCACGAGTGTCGCTTGTGAGATTCAGCATTCTGTGGTAATATGAAAGGCAGAAACACATGCATGCTCACACACATACACTCTCTCTCTCTCTCTCTCTCTCTCTCTCTCTCTCTCTCTCTCTCTC
>JAGDQP010007015.1:35420-69398 GCA_022664845.1 Lepisma saccharinum
CTCTCTCTCTCTCTCTCTCTCTCTCTCTCTCTCTCTCTCTCTCTCTCTCTCTGTGTGTGTGTATGTGTGTGTGTGTGTGTTTCTCTCTATCTCACTCACTCACCCACACACATACACAGAGAGAGAGAGAGAGAGAGAGTAGAGACTGCGAGTAAATGAAGGTCAGTAGCAGACGCCTTCAGCCTGCGCGGTGACGCGCCACGAGCGGATGGAATGGAAAGGTAAGGAGGGGAGAAAAAGAGTAGTGACTTTAAGGTTGCAACAGCTTTCTACCAATAGTATTAACATAAGAGATGCTATTCGAACATCTGGCGAAGGGAGAGCCAATGTAGCGGGTTAGGAGTTCAGAGGCTTGTGGGAAAATCGCACACTTAAGATTAAATTGTGAACTTGTGAAGCATATTTTTCTCTTCCTAAAAGGAACTATGACTTTCTTTAACACCGAGGGATGGAATGTTATTACATATTGTATATTTTAGAGAGACTGAAATAAAAATTAAATAATTTAAGAATGAG
This sequence comes from Lepisma saccharinum, assembly GCA_022664845.1. Classification (NCBI taxonomy): domain Eukaryota; kingdom Metazoa; phylum Arthropoda; class Insecta; order Zygentoma; family Lepismatidae; genus Lepisma; species Lepisma saccharinum. The sequence goes on from JAGDQP010007015.1 coordinate 35,937, forward strand.
CTAGGTGTTGTGCAACGGCACAACACTGCCAAAGGCCGCTACTGAGTGTTGCTCCGTATCTAGTTTTGGTGTAATGTTAAATTTATGTTTCTTTTTTCCTCCCAATAACTTAGCCGTTTCAACAGCACATTATGCTTAGATCTATTTAAATTTAAAATGGATAGATATTGTAGCGTTCAAGGCAGAAGGACCTAAGTGTAATATTTCGCAATTTTCTGCCAATCAACAAGTAGGTGATAAATGAAACATATGTGAAACGAAATGTATGTTTTTCGTGGACAAAAAAACAATATCAGTAAAACTCAAACAGTAACAAAGTGATAAGTAACTTCAGTTTTCCAAAACCTTATCACTTTCAAACACTTCGGTTTGGAAGCAACGATATAATCATTAGTCTTCGTTATATAAATGTTTACACTTTATTTCTAATAGGACTAAATTATGGCTATCAAGTATTTCTGAATGTAAAAATACTTATTTTAATGGATTTCTCCCCTCCTTTTGAAACGCGCCCGACAACTGGTACATACCTAGTTGATGAGTGGTTTTGAGTGGACGACAAATGGTGAAAAATACCTATTTTCCTAAGAAGAATAGTCTTGATAGGAATGACGTTCTAAGAACGGGACCTACAGTTTAATGTGGGCTGTGAACCACTTGTGTCTCCACAGAGAATTGAACCCAGGACTCTTTGATTTCAATACAGAGAGCGTTACCACTCACTCACAGTCTTATTAAAGAAGAATCCATACTAACCTGATGAAGGAATTGTTATTATAGAGTCCGTGTTTCTCGTCTTCAGCAGGAATCGTATCATTGCAGTGGTATTGCATTTTTGTGATATCCACTCTGTTTATACGAGCGGTTTCAAACAGAATAGTTTAATTTTCACGCACCATTTATGATTTAAAAGAAATCAATCATTTTATTTATCGCGTTAAGAAATCGATTTTGCGCTCGAAGTTGGAGACCCTGTGTCTATAAAAGAAGGCGACAACCTTAAAAGTTCATACTTCTTCTTCTAAGTGGGTTCCGTTTGTTGATATACACCTGTATTAATGTTAGTTAAGTTTGAATACTTTAATGAAAAATAGATGTCACTGCTGTTACTGCATCATATTAAAGTTTACAGTTTCTCTTGAATGGAATATGTTGTGTTCTATCGTTTCAGTTATAATAACAACAATGTTTTATGTTGTATTCTGGAATCACAACATGTATCTTTTCTCCTAAAATGTCTTCTAAATATCACCCTGCACCTTAGCACCCGAGGATAACCACAATGGTCAAAAAGTTTTAATGGGAATCGACTACGTTTGAATATTCATAACTTAACCTAGCCTAGCTGGGATTCGTTAACGTGCTTTCGAGGACGTTGTGTTGCATACGCACAATCGAGACCAGCACGCATACGATCTCAATAGGATCGACAGCGCTTTACAGTGTTGGAGGGTAAAAGTTAATTTGAGGCAGCAGTCATTGCACTAAGACTGATCATCTCATCAGCCATTTTGATTCCCATTTTCATCTTTCTTTCCCTCGTTGTTTCACGGGCTTCGGCCACAGGACGGATTGATAATATGGCGGACGGCTTTCACAAAGGACTTCCGGCTCAGGTTGACACTCCTACACCCGGCGTATGGCAAACAGTTCAATATTCGCGAGGCTCACGAAAAGAAAGCAAAACAGATCATCGCTCTCGTTCACGTACTCCTATTCGAGATTCTACTAATAATCATTCGGATTCACCACCAACCAAGAAACAACATGTACAAGGCGATACCGGCAATGAGAGTGACAATGCAGACGTAATGATAACTGAAGAGACATCGGGAACCACCACACCACTACATTCTTTTCTTCTCAGTAACTTTGATGCTAAATTTCAAAACGCTAAACACATACTTCAGCAGCTCTGCAAATACGTACCTAGGCAAAATATAACACAAATCATACCAACCAGAAACGGAATGATCATTAAATCACCAGACGCTCAATTAGCTACAACTATACGTAATAAGTTCAGTGTGGAAATTTTCGGAAAATCGGCAACCTTCATCAACCTCAATAGCCAACGCATCAAACAGACACCACCACCCAGGAAACCTCCACTTTTATCTGTAGTTATTTGTGGCGTAGATCCGACGTGGAGCGAAGAAGAAATAGCCGAAGAACTTAGACAGGAGGAATATGCAATTACTAAAGTCTTGCGCATCAAATGCCAATCAGGTCCCACTTATCTCGTCCGTATACTCACACAGTCACAGGAAACAGTTAACGATTTACTCACTCTAGGAGCCTACATTTATAGAAAAAGACACCGGGTTGAACCTTCTCGAACACAATCACCTATTCCACTTCGGTGTGAGAAATGTCAAAGTTATAATTCACATGCAACGAACAACTGTCCAAACCAGCCTAAATGTGGTTACTGCACTGGCGCTCATCCTACCAAACAATGTTCTAATATGCAATTTCCTCCTAAGTGTTCCACCTGTCAACAACCACATCCTACTTATAGTTATAAATGCAAAGCACGACCTGAACCTGAACCAACAAAGCCAGACCTTGTAGTACCCCTTAGAATTCATGAACAACCTGAAGATGACCATCTCCCAGAAAAGCATCCCATACTCACCAAACCTATCACTATAGAACAAGTGTTATCATTCGTAACTCTCACATTGCAAAATGTTCAGCCCTCACAACGTACCCACATCTTGCAACAAATTCAAAATGCAGCAAAACAGGTGTTTCATGTCAATTTTCACGCTACCTACTCAGGCCCATATGTACATTTCGTTACAGCACCACCTACAGACGACAAATACTAAAAGCCAATCATCTGACATATCATTATGGATATTGTGTTATTATTTGTAAACATATGTTCTCTTCTGAAACATAAACCCTTGTTCGAAGCGCTATTGTTAGAGGAAAAAGTTCATGCTTTCATGTTAAACGAAACACATCTTACCAACAAATCAATCTGTAAAATTTCTGGATATCAATTCATCCATCAAGCCAGTAAAATGCCTGCTTTAAGAGCCAATGGTGGAGTAGCGCTGGGTTTCAAACCATCCATTCCACACCGTACGCATCAGATCACACAGTTTCAACTCCCAGAATATCTCATTTGCACCTTGTATTTTAAGAGCCTTTATGTGACATTAATAACCATATATATTCGACCGGGTCACCCCATCCCATTACAGTTCTTTCAACATATCTCCAACAATTTCAAAACTTATATTATCATGGCAGATATAAATATCCATAGCAGATCGGACAGACAGAAAGCCCAATTCCATAATTTCATCAGCAACAGCACGAACGGTATTTCACAACCTCTCCCAAAACCCACCCGACCACTTACACAAACTACCCCTGATATAGTTATCCTTTCCCCCAACCTGATTCAACGCACCCTCATCGAAGTTCTGGATACCGTAGGCAGCGACCATGTCCCAGTTAAAATCACCCTACACCGTCGTCCTACCCAAACACCCGATCCGCCCATCCTACGTACCACTACCAGATTTGACTTAGCAAATTGGAACCAATACCGAGAACATATTAATGACAGTCTACAAAATCTTCAAGAACCCGGAAACGAAGAAGAACTTTATCAAACTCTCAGCAAGATAAGCGACAGCATCCGGACCGCATCAGCACAGCATATACCAAGGTCCACTTCATCACCATTTAAACCGAAATTACCACCTAATTACATCGCACAGGTTAAACGCTCACGACAGGCTTTCAGAGACTACATCAGAACTCGAAATCCAGCTTCATTACAACTGCACCGCCAACTACAACGATCAGTTCATAACTATCTTGCAGCATATAAACTAAGGCAATGGGTAAAAACTTGTAATCAGCTACAAGATACAGCACATCCGACAAAATTTTGGAAGCGTTTCAATGCTCTCACTGGCAAAAGAACAAAAACAACATACCCATTACTACAGAACGATCAACCCTTGCAATCGGATCAGGAGAAAGCAAACGTCTTCGCAGCTCATCTACAAGAAATTTTCACACCGATATGGCCTCATATACCAAGAACTCATCCAGCGAACAGACTACATATAACTTCACCAGCTCTACAACCTCATTCAGATCATCAAATCAACGAGAACAACTACCTCACAGCGCCGATTACAGCCAACGAAATTATCACCACTATCGTCAGAAAGAAGAATACTGCTCCTGGACTGGACGGTATTACATATAGACATATCAAGGAAGGACCTCTCAGACTACTATTACTGATTGCAGCTATTTTCAACTTCATTCTGCGCACCGGATTCCTACCAACGCAATGGAAAACTTCAAAGACGCTAATGTTCTTGAAACCCGACAAACCTCCCGCCTCCGTTTCCTCCTACCGCCCTATCCAGCTCACTCCTACGCTAAGTAAAATCCTTGAACGCATCATAGTCAAACGCCTTCACATACACCTTCAAGACAGAAATCTTCTACCAACCCAACAAGCAGGATTCCGACCCGGCTACAGTATCCAGGACCAACTCCTCCGCCTCTCCAACCACATCACAAATCATTTCAATACCTGTAAGCCTTCATGCCTTGTCTTGTTCGATCTAGAAAAAGCATTTGATAAAGTGTGGCATCATGGACTCCTCTGGAAATTACTACAATTCCATTTACCGGTAGCTTATGTCAGATACATCTACAATTTCCTCTCAAATCGACTCGCCTACATTAGCATCAATAACAGCAGTTCATTTCCTATCTTTCTACATACAGGAGTCCCGCAAGGTTCAGCGCTCTCCCCATTGCTTTACCTGTTATACTGTGCAGACCTACCAACACTACCAGGAGACATCCAATTATATCAGTATGCAGACGATACAGCCTTTCTCGCAACAGCCCAGACAATACAACAAATAAACAGGAAAATGCAAGTAGCTATTGACTCATTCACTGACTGGTGTTCTAAATGGAAACTCACCATCAATGCCGCAAAAACACAAGCCATAGTTTTCTTACCACCTAAGCAACGATCACGCGTACAACGCAACCCCTCTAAACTGAAACTCATCGTTAACCAGACATGTATTAAACCCACACACACAGTTAAATACTTAGGAATCACCTTCGACCATCATCTCACTTGGAAACCCCACTTAAAACAACTTACTATCAAAGCTTATAACCGACTAAACTTACTGAAACGGCTCACTGGCACAACATGGGGACTCGCACCGACAACAATTCTTAATACATATAAGGCATTCCTCAGACCAGTTCTATCATATGGCCACACAGCATGGGTATCAGCTCCAGAATCCTTTTATGAAAAACTTAAAATCCTAGAACGCCACGCCTTCAGAATAGCTTACCGTATCAAGTTACCAAGCCCTACAACAGACCTATACGCACGAGTTGACATCCCTAATATTCTTTTCCATATTGAAGCTCTACGCAAACGTTACGTCACAAGCAGATATGAATCCAAGCATCCACTCCTTCTAGACACTATCCATCATGATACCATATATGATCACGAACGCCCATCTCTACTCTCCCCACCACTCTCACTCATTCTCAGTATATATACCACCACTCTTCCACACAATCATCCCGATTTAGTTGAGTTGACACCTCTCACCGCTACTCAACCACCAGCTTACATCATACCATAAAATGCACTGTAATCCATTAAATACTAATGGGGCTCGCCTCGTCTACCATCAGTGCCCCGAACCGCCCCGGGGACAGAAGATAACATTCATTCGTCTATACTAACACTGCTATATTGTGATTGTGACGTGTATGCACTTACTTCATGAAATCATACATTATTATTTCCACTTTTCCATAGTTTTATATAATACTACCTAATAAATGCTTACGATGAAAAATCGTAATGATCCCAGGTCTTAATAAATACAGAATAAAGATTCCCGACAATCACTTAGACCAACTCCAATTCCTACAACCGACCATCCTCCAACACCTCTTCCCAGAAAAAGGGCGTAACCCTTTCAATGGGTATTTGTCATGGCCTCACCATGACAAATTTGTAAAAAAAAAAAAAAAAAAAAAAAAAAAAAAAAAAAAAAAAAAAAAAAAGTTTGAATATTAAAATAATTGATCTTTTGTGAACTGTACTGTACTAGATCATTAATTATTCATTCTTATTTGTGTTTTCTGTACAATAAATACACTTGCTGATAATTAGTTGACCATTCTTGATGGATTCCACCACCAATCTTAACGAGTCGTTAAATAACTTTAAGCCCTATAAAACTAATGACTTTAATTGACTAACGATTCGTTAATTTACTAAGGGAGCTGAAACCCGGTCATCGTAATAGTGTCTATGTATTTAAGCATCTAATGAAGTTAGCCATTAGTTCTCAAGTTTGCTACTTGTGGCGTTTGATGAGCCAGGAAATACAGCAATATTTCATATTTGAATACTAATCTGTATGTGTCATGTTAAGTAGCGTCTCAACATAGAAGTTTCGAAAACCTGAAAGAACATAACTAAATAGCGTAGTCAATAAAAAAACAACAGCTAACCTGAATTTTCTAACCGAACAACTAAGTATATTAAATTTCCTAATGCGTGTCACACAAAGAGTAATGGAGAGATGCATGATAGGAACAAGCAGGAGGGACTGGAAGACAAATGTAGATGATATAATCAAGACTGCGAAGATCATGAAGTGGAGATGGGTTACGTAGCTAGATGAACAGATGGAAGATGGATGTATTTCATTGGATTCCTAGAGAAAAGAAACGACTTACGCGATGTCCAAATGCAAGATGGGTAGATGAAATCAAGCGCTTTTAGGAGCTAGGTTTGGGAATGAGGATAGCAGCAGACAGAGGAAAAAAGGGGATGCCTTCATCCAGTAGTGAATGGAAAGCGGCTGAATATGATATGAAGCCCGGATTTGAACCCCGGTCAGTTTTCCGTTTGAACGAGTAAACCAAACTGACAATTCCTTAGCAGCTGTTGTCAGTGTTATATATGTAATTCAAGTAGTACTGAGACTGCACGTGAATGGGCAAGCATCAATAAAACTTACTAAGTTGAGACGCTTGCCATTACGTAATTGTCTAACGAAGCAATTATACGTATGGTCTATGTAAACAGGCAGAAATAAATTTAGCGTAAAATTTCGAGCGTGCCTGACTAAAGTACTTCTAGTCAAAGGAAAGATTCTTTAATTTGGAAATTGATATCGGTATCGGATATGAAGGGCAAGAAAACTGAAAATTCGACAAAAGACTAGTCAGAATAGCGATTGATTGAAAACGACTATATGAAGAAAGAAGGGACTTTGAAAGGAATGGAAAACGTCAGTAATAGTTTTGGTTTAGAAAACACGGCGATAAGTCTCACTGTGATAATTCCTACGGAATCTCGTTATTCCCAACACGTTATAAAGCGTTGATTGAGTTTATATAAAGTGTTTACTTTTTATTTATGGCTTTTAGGTATCTAAGACTCAGGCCGGGATAGATTAGAGAAAAGATATGGGAAGGTATCGGCCAAGGCCTAAGTTTAAGGTACTATCCAGGCACTTGTCTGGTGTGACTGATGAAAACTCTGGAAAAGCGTAAGTCAGGATGGTCGGCCACTGGGATTAAACCCACGCTCTCCCGAATGGTAAGTCAACGCTCTTCCACTGAACTACGGCCGCTCGGTTTGATCGAGTACGTTGATTAAATAATTCGAGATCACCAACGTGGATTTATGAGAAACAGATTCACGTTGGACCAGGATTTCACTTTGGGATAAATCTTAGAGAAGAAATGGGAATACAATGGCTATTCATTGGCCAGCTATTCATTGATTTTAAGAAAGCGTACGATTCTATCAAAAGGGAAAAGTTATACAGTATCCTGATACGATTTGGAATTCCGAAAAAAATGGTTCAACTAGTGAAGATGTGTATCACGTCAGCGACCCCATAAGCAGAGTACGGATAGGTAATAATACCATATGTCAGATAGATTCGAGATTCACAACGGATTGAAACAAGGTGATGCCTTATCACCATTACTGTTTAAGAGGGCTCCTCGCTTTTGAAGGAAGTCAGAAGCCACTTTTCCACGACGTGAGGGAACTGTCTGTGGGAGAAGCTTTTTGATATGTCATTCGGTATCTTCCCCCCCCCCTTCCATTTTATGGTCAAAAACACCTTTTTTTTTACTTTGGCGTTGTGCTCCTTCCATCCACTTTGAAAGGGGTGAAGGACAGCAATAAAGTACTTATCCGAACCATATTTTGGACCATAAAAGCGAATAATTTGTTGGATCTTTTCTTCCGTTGCACGCTTTTCGCAATCAGTCATTCCTGAACGTCCTAAAAATAACTTCGTTGTACCACTCGAAGAAAATAGACCAAACATGGAAACAACAAGTCTCCATATCAGGTAGTACCTGCAAGAAAAAAAAAGTGGATCTGAAGTTAATTACTAGAGAGTTTGTATGTTGAAATGAATCCCTGTAGTACGTACAGCCATCTTTTGGCGTGCCGCTTAACTAAATGTTTTACTTTACTGCTGTACGGTAGGTGTTGAAAATATAAGTAAGGGTACAATACAGCACAAATCCATCAGTTTCTGGCTACCCTCTTGATGTATTGGGTAGAGTATTGAACTGCCACCCTCAAGGAGTATCTTGCGTTGATTGACAGTGTACTACAGTAACGGAGTCTTCTACATCGGTTACTTTTTACACAACCACGTCTCTTGTGGTGCATCAACGTCGGGAATAGTACTATCTTGTCAGATGCGCCGCGCTTTTATCTGGCTTGGAATTTTGTTTATATGAGCTTGTTTCAACGCAGACAACACGAACGCTTATTTAGTAACTCAGTGGTTTCTTTACAGTTGTAGACGTGGTCTGAAAGTAAATAGTAATGGCATCAAAATGTTTCTCGCCTTTAATAGGTCAGCGATATGACGTCATTCTGCAATCTCATTTTTCATCCTTCTGTGCACAATGAACATGTTTTCCTGCTGCTCAATAATGGACTTCCACATAGAGGGAGGAGCGGCCATAGTTCAACAAGCTTTACAAGGGATTAGCAACACCATATCTTGACCTGCAATATCTCCCATAGAGCACAATTGGAAACAAGCAGCAAGACGTCTGCTCTGATGCCAATTACTTGCATGGACACTTAATAGAACTCCGTGTGCAGTAGAAGGAGAAGTTCAGGAATGTTACTTAAAATACTATTCTCGTCAGTAAGACTGTATGTCTAGTCACGTGGCTTCTGCCTTACCGGTGACAGCGCTGAAATCGGGTCGCATTTAGTCACCCACTGACCCTGACCTTACCGGACATCAGCGACCCGATAACTCGCTCCGAACCTTGAACTGGTCCTGACCTAAATGATAGTCCCAGTCATTTCAGAATGACTTTAAAGGTTTCATTCTAAATGATAGCTTTTAAAGTAATTGCCCCCCCGGGGGGTATCTCTCCTAAAACCGCCCATAAATAGGGTCAAGGTTTGAGACTCGGCCTGACCCGATTTCGACCCTGTGACCCTGCGCCACAGTTTATGTGTGAACAGGGGAAGGACAGAATAACTTATGCGTTACGATGTGCATGCTAACAAAATATAATGAATAACACTGCTTCACATGCAATTCAAACTATGATTCTGCCACCCCACCCCCTGGGAGGGATGTCAGCCCCAAATTCTTGAGAGTACCCGTCCCCAACTTAAAGTTTTTAACTTCGAGAATCAATAGAAACCGTGCAAAACTCCACGTACATCCTCCCGATTTTGACTTTACACCCCCACAAAAACTGAAAATGCTGGCGGAATCCCTGAAATCAAAAGAAACAAGAATGGCTGTCTTGTATATATATATATATATATTGTGTGTGTGTGGCCAGGTGTGTGTCCTAAGTGACTTATGACGTCGTTCTAATTTCTATAACATCACAAGAGAAACAAAATGCCCCCAGAACTGTAAACAATATAGAGTGCAGATAGCCAAGAGACCGTGATACGAGTTCAATGCGCGCAGCGTCATGTTAGTACACCCGTACTTGTTTGAGAATAAGCATGTTATAAGCAAGATTTATGTAAAACCGTAGTTGAGAGGATGTCTCCATCAATTAAATAGGAAAAAATAAACTGTTTTCTTCCGTCCTGCAAAAGTCAGAACTGAACATTTGCTAACCTTTTTATTTTTCAAGCAAATTAATTTTATACCACTCAGTAATATTATTGATGTTACTTTGAAGTGGTTCACATTCCTCAGGTGGGTCAATTGATAAATACAGTTGAACATCATCCGCGAAGAGCAGTTTATTGGAGTTCTTAATATAATCTGGCAAATCATTTATAAATAAAACGAATATAAAGTGACCCATAATTGAACCCTGTGGAACTCCTGATAATTTAGTATATTCAGTAGTCTTTTTTTTTACTCCTTGTAGATGACCACTTGATTTCTGTTTTCTAAGTATGAATAGAAAACTCTGATTAGTTGCGAAGTAAAATTCAATTGACCTGGGTTTTTTGTCATAGAATACCGTGCGTGATTGACCTTATCAAAGGCCTTTAAGAAGTCTGTATAAGTGACATCAACTTTCCTCTGTGAAGTGTACGAACAATGAAATCCGTTATTAGGGTAATATTCGTTACAGTAGACCTTCCCTTAACAAAACCATGTTGAAATTCCGTGATAATCAGCCTGACATGAATATGAACGTGTTGAAACAAAATAGACTCAAACAGTTTTGCAAATACATTTCATATGACTACCGGTCTGTAATAACTCACATTTCTGTTACTACAAGATTTCAGGATAGGATATACCTTCGTTATTTTCCTTTTGTGAGAAAATACAGAGGTTTTTATAGACAGATTAAACAAAATATAGAAAATGTTCGTTGCATCCTTTTACGCTATAGTGGGGTACGTCATCCAATCCCATAAATTTCTTGGATTTTAGATGTTTGATGGCTTTATCGATTTCTTCTACCTGTATGGTTGAAAGAGAAAACGCATCTAAGATATTACCCGCAAGAGACATTCCGTTACTAAAATGTGTAGTTAACGGTGCATTTCCGCAACGGAATGTTAATTGAAAGTAGCTGGCAAATGCATTTGCTATTTCTGAATTGTTAGTTAAGTCACAGTTATTATCCAGTAAGGAGCTTATATTAAGGTGTCGAATTTTGCTGCTTACGAAACTCCACAACGCACAGGGATTAGAGTGCATTTCCGCTTCAGCAGTTGCTATGTACTCATTATAAGCATTCCTAATTTCTCACTTGAGTTCAGGTTCTTAAAGATAATCTCAAGCAACGATATCCAACAAAAGATGGCAGCACTATCTCCGTATATGTCTAATGTATTCTTATTGTTGCACGAAATTTCACTGCTGCTCCTATAAATTCAAGCCTAGAGAGTTCAAACTTTCAGGGAAGAAAGTTCATAACCGATTCAAGAACATGATCGATGCCGATTTTTCAGTTTCATTTTCCTTCATTGTTGTTATGAATTTTGAAACTTATAACAATGAAGCTCTTTCAACAATGGACAAAAATGAAAACTTAAAATCGGCATCGATCATGCTCTTAATTGGCTATGAACTTACTTCCCTGAAAGTTTGAACTGTCAATGAAAATACATTAGACATATACCGAGGTAGTGCTGCCATCTTTTGTTGGAGATCGTTCCTTTAGATTATCCTTAATCTACAAAACTCCCTCGTATGATAGTCCAAATCACCCACATCTTGACTAAATTTCTTATGATGGCGTAATTTTATTTTCAATTTTTTGGTCCCCTGATAGGTTGATTTTTTTTAAAAAAGATAGTTAGTTAGTTATATTTGTTTTGAAGGCTAATTAGCAAAATTCCTTTTTCGTTTTAATTCTTATAACAACTTGGTCACACGCACTATTGTTATCAGCACACGCACTGTATCAAATCTTAATCCTGAACAGATGAAATGGGGAAGCCGTTATAAAATAATTTCCTTCAATCAACAGAACATCAGAAGGTTGTAATTGTTTTCATTCAGTTCAATTTATACAACAACAACTGCGTGTGAGATAAATATTAAGGCAAAGATAGATTGTTAGAAACATGATCATATCAACATTGCTTAGAGCTGATGCTGGAAGTCGTGTTGTGTGCATTGGATTTAAGATACCATGGTTATTAAAATTGTTCATGATATTAAAAACATATTAATTTCCACTATTTATCTTGGTGTTACAAACTTCAGCTATGTAAGTAACTTGTAGTTGTCCTACAAAGCAGCACATTCACGTGAAATGACGTCATATTTTTGGTCGAAAAAGTTAAACTCACGTCAGAGTAGTGAAATCTACGTTGCTACTACGTCACATTGTGGTCTTTTAATTGACGTAATTCTGTCATGTCTCATCCTCTAGTTTCTGACGACATCCTATGATTATAATTATTTCGTTTTCGATAGCGACTGCCTGATTCTGGCCAATGTAGACAGAGTAAAAGAGTGAACTTGTCTAATTCAACTGTTTTATGTAGTCTAGGCGGTACACAAAAGTATACTGCACTTTTTGAACACATAATGCCGCTTTGCGCAGAGGTACTTCGAACCTAAGAGAACAATTTAGGAATGGGAGGCATTGAAAAGTTTCCTTAGAATTCAAGATGGTGGCCATTTTCCAAAATGGCGTCTTGCATCGAAAAAATTCTTAAGATGTTCACGCTAAATCATGTTTGGTGTCATTTCAATATGTTTTTACTCGTAGAACACAAATCTCACGTGCGTCTCAGTCATCCTGTCCGGCGATATTGACCCCGGTTTTCTCCAACGACGTCTCCAATTGCGGTGATCAGGTTCTCCTCTGCAGGGCCTCCAAGGCTCTGTTCTGATGCTTCTGTCTGAGTGGTCGTGGCTGATAGTTTTCAACACATTGATCTCCAATGGTTTATTCTACCGTTCTTCCTCCTGATGTTTATTGAAATCGTCACCAGAAAACTGCGTGAAGGATTTCAATTCGGGCTCTCCTTTTTCCTTGTTTCCCATTTAGATTCTGCGTGGGACTCTAGACTCTTGTGATTACTCATCTGACGAATAGTGTCGCTTGGCTCGGGTGCTCAATCTACTTTCTTCTATGTGGACCATCTTCCCGTTTTCCAGAACTTTGTGCTGTTGACAACGAGGGTTCCGACGAGGGTTTATTACTTCCTTCCTCGCGATCACTTCTTTTTTGACATTCACAGCTTCTCCTGGTGGTTTCTCCATATGTCCAATACCATCCAGCTTCTCCGCTTGCTTGACACTTGAAGCCTTGTTACTTGCTCCTGCACGGAGGAAATGCTTGTGGCCGCGGCTCATCTATACGTTGGTTGACGCCTAACTGTGTTAGCAGAATATTCCCCACGGGTGACACTCTTGCCTCGACTTCTTCCATAGACTGTCGTATTTGAATGGAACAGGTAGTCGCAAGCTTCTGATTGTGCTTTCTTCATTTTCTCATCAATGGTTGCTGCCAACTATTGCTTGTTCTGTTGGCATATGGCTGCGGTGCTCTTCATTTCTTTGCACACGTGTAACCACACCGTGCCTCAGAGTCTGCCATGCACTGTCTTAACCATTGCTTTTTCTGCTGGAAATACTGTTCCTATTTCATCTGGACTTCTTGTTGTTGTTCTGTCAGTTTCTCTTGTAACTGCTGCCAACGCTGCTCTTACTTCATGTAAGCTTCATCTTGCAGCTGCTGGAAATGCTGTTCTTGTTTTATTTCAGCCTACTATTGTTGCTCCATCAGTTTCTCCTGTAGCTGTTTCAAACGCTGGTCTTGCTTCATCTGAGACTCCTGCTGTTGCTTTATCATCTTCGCTAGTAGTCTTGATACGTCTTCTAATGAATACGTCTCTCAATTTAGCTTCTTTCCTTGCTGCGGGCGTGGCCACTGTTTGATATCGACTGCAAATCCATAGCTCCTTCTCCAACACACAATCATCGTTTACTCCGTGTTGCTTCTCCCATTGTTTCACTGAGATTTCGACACAGCTGACATGCATACAGACGTCACATCTTCTGCACCCTATAAAGTTCCTCCTCTATACGAGTGATTACAGCATGAGGTTGCTACGCCCTCACCGATGGGTGAATTATGTGTTCCATCGCGTGAGAGTCCTGTAATACGTGTTCGTACCATTTCTGCTTCCTTTTCTTCTATTCTGTTTGAGTCAAAGGTTGCCGTGGTCCCCACCTTCTTCTGTCCACAAGGGCAACGTCGTTCCCAGGTTTCGACACCAATTATGACGGTCTATTTCTGGACCTAGCTTGTATCCAGAGAAGTGGAGAGCGCTTTCTCTGGAGCTCCACTGTGGCACTATTACACAAATATATTGAATTCAAAGAAATAATGTGCAGTCTCCTTATAAGACGGTAGCTTGAACTGTCACAGGTTTATGCGAATTCACGGTGTGACTGAGAATTCACGATGTAATACACAGGACACAAATGTCAACATTCTCCACTAAAGAACCAGTAGCAGCAACCAAAGGGGACTTGCGCTAATCAGTCCCCAATATTTCCATTCTGAAAAGTAATTCGGATGAAAGAATTGTTTCGCTTTGGGCTTTCGGAAACTTCAGTTTTATTGGGCAGAGAAGGAAGACTTACCAAGAGTGTCAAAAGTAGCCCCATTAAGGAAGTAGCATTCTACAGTTCATGAAAATTGCGTACTACGAAGTTCTGACATGTGCTATATTTTTGATGACATGAACTGTTTACGAAAGCTAATGAACAAAGACAAACAGTCCTTTCTATATGTGGCGACAGCTTACAATGAATACGCGTCGATCTTAATAGGTGACTGTGGATCATATTTTTGACAGTTTGAACATAATAGCCATTCGAGATTCTTCACGGATTACCTGCAACTGGTTATATAAACATTCTTTTATGGGGACGGTGCTGTCATATAGCGATAGAATTTGTCGCTTTACATTAACCTTAAACATTTTTATATTAAAAGCAGGATAATAAACTACCAAGCATGGATTTAAGTGACCTTTTAATGTCATAAACAATATGAATCAGTCGTAAAACTTCCGCGCTCTTTTTTCCACAAGGTGTAATTTTGATGACGTCACTACCGCAAAACCTTGGGGGATTGGGACAAAGCACCCAAGTGAATCATATTATTAGTGAACCCTAGACAACAGAATAGGAATAACTTCCTCCGTACGCCAACTTGCATACAACCCTATAGTTGGCCCCCGGACTAGTAGACAATGTTGCACAATCGCGAAGACGAAGGATTAAAAAATAAGAATATCTTTTTATAGCCTAAAAATAATTTTCTCTAGTCAGTAAACTGTATAAAATCGGGCTAAATTCCATGACAGAGTAGAAAATGCACTTGAAAAAGGTAGTTTTGACTGTCAAGTATTTGCTTAGACTGTATTCAAAAGAAGCGATGTGTGTGCAGGGAAACAGGTGAAGTAACGTCTTACCCCGAACGTGGGAATACATGCCCACTGCGTGAATACATTGTATCAAATAAGACACTTTTCATTGTTTACCGATTAGACACTCATTTCTTTTAACTATTCTTCTGGAATGGAATTAAGTCCTACAAGGATATTTGTAATTGGTATAGTCTGCGAACGTATTTAATAGAATTTGGATGTGATTTTTAGCTTTTATGTAAGTATAGCTGAGATTGGAATAAGGGTGGCGTGAGGATATGGGAAACAAGTCGCCCAGAGCCTAGTTTCGAAAGCACCATCTCACCTTATATGCCGAAAATAACCTTGCATAAATTTCAGTAAAGATGACCACCACGGGGATCGAACCCAGGACCTACCGAACTCGAAGCCAACGCTCTAATAATTGAGCTACATCTAGGCGCTACATGTTGAATAGAATGTATGTTTACGTTAAAAGCTACTTTTTTATTTCACACAAGACGTAGAGTCATTTCTGATTTGATGTATGTTTCGTATAAGAGAGAGAGAGAGAGAGAGATAAATCTGAGCTTTCAAACAGATTCGTCAAGGTGGACATTAGAATAAATATCTTCTGAAGTGGTACAAATCCATACTTGTTCATGTATAATAGTCCTATCATAGATAAGGTAGGCATGAAGTTCCACATTTTAATTTCACTATTATTGTCATATATCCTAATTTATTATGTATTATGTATCTTCCCCCAAATGAATGGGAATTTACACTAATGTGTAGCGTAAGATGACTATTTTGACATGTCAGTTTAATAGATCATATATCTGTTGTTTTTATATTTAGCTTGATGTACTTCCGTCAGTATGAGCATGAATATTCAATATATGTTTCTGTCCAATTTTCCTTTCATTTAATTACCCCTAAATCATTCCTTGACCAGAATATGTGGCACCTTCCACTATGTCGTAAGATAGATAGATAGATACATAGATAATAGTTGTTTTGTAAATTATTTGCATAGAGAAAGCATAGCGAGTGGGAGTCAATCATCGACATTAAGTTGATCAGCAACGAAACAAAATTTGCAATGCGTATAAGAAACCCATCTATTACGTGTTCTAAGATTTTCACAACGTATGTCTAACATTTTACTGATAAAACTCTGGTTAATGTTAACCGGGATCATTTTAGTAATGTAAATGTAAGTTAACACGGATTTCAAATTTAACCAGCGTCAGCTTACGACGGTTATCTTCTTACGTTAGTAATCTAAACGCAAGATGGCCGTTAAGCGCAGCTCACTTCGTGAGTTTATTTCTTTCGTTTTCGAAAAATATAGCACCGTAGTAATGAATATGGCTTTAATAATAAAGAAGAGAAATGGCACAACAAATGTACAAAATATTTCGCTACAATCAGTTGATTTATGTTGATTATTTTATCATTTAAACCTCTTGTCATGTAAGCTTTTCTTTAGGTCCGTGATGCTCACTAGGTGGCACTACGAGCACGAAAACCAAGTTAAGGTAGTAATCTGAAAGAAAGTTAGTGTCACTTATAGATTCTTAGCATCGTAATGAGTAATCTAAACAAAGCATGAAACGTGTTTTAAGATTTAAGAATTTTCAATTTAAAAAGAAAATAATCATAGACTGTAAGAAATTTTCGTAATAGAATTTCTGAATTTTTTATTAATTTTAAACTTTATTTTAACAAATATAATACAATCTCAATCTTTTATTAGACGGCCGATACAGGTATAAGTTCCCCAAATCGAAAGGAAAGACACAAATTGAGGATTAAATTTTTTTTGAATGATTTTTTTAGTTACATTTCTCAGGTACATACAGACACACGAAACAAATAACCTAAATCAAAACTTAGATTATGAACTATAGAATGTTAAACATTCAAAACAAATGAACACTAGTTTTCTTTTATTAAAATAATGAACACTAAATCTCGACCCCAGAAGACAAATGATAAAAGTAACAATGACGAATAAAAAAATCGAGGTATTTTTATATATAACTTCAAATATATTTCACACAAAACTATCATATTTGTTACACGAACACATTAGGGTCCAAGGTTTTTATCTACAAAATATGACAATTTTGTGTAACATATATTTCGAGTTATATACGTAGAATACCCCATTTTTTTAAAATCGTCATTGTCACTTGTATCGACATATCATTACTTCCATTACATTTATTGTACTCGTGTGGTGCTTCTGAAAAAGATTTCAAAGAGGAATTATAATTTCCACCTCGAAGAGATTTCACATAAACAATTCATTGTCAAACCATTGGAAGTTCTTCTCGCCATTTTCATCTAACTCATATTTGGTGCATCGCTGCGATAACATTCTGAAAGAAATAGAAAAAAAATAATAATATTTTGTCACTTGCAGGGAAAGCAGATGAATCAAGAATTTTGTCCAATATCTGTATGTTAATTAAAACAAAAACGCATACAGTTGTACACAGTAATTCATGAGGAAACTAAATTCCGTATCAATATAGCCCATTTGAAGAGCTTATTTTCGAAACGGAACATGTAAAGTGAGGAGAATTTTTCAGTAGACGTAAAAATTCATTTCTCTGAGAGGGTAAGCAGTGTGAATAATTTAGTGTTGTGACGAATGAATGCCTTTTGTTGCAATATTAGATAATTTGCACGATTATACTGCTCACTCTCCCAGAGAAATGCTTTTTTTTATATCTACTCAGAAATTTCCCTCACTGGACATGTACTGTTTTGAAAATAAGCTTCTCATTTGTCCCTCTGTTCCCGCGAGATGAGACGAGACAGAGAAACCACTATAGAAAACGAGACGAAACAGATCTCTTGTAATGTAAAATATACATCTTTTCGAGGCAAAATACTCTCTGGACAAGACATTTTTTCGAGACGAGACGGCCTTAATTTCGTCTCGTGAGCAACATTGTTATCAAAGAACACGGATGGGGTGACAATTAGTTTGGTGCACACGTTAAACTTATGAAGTCATCTTCATCCGTTGGAAGGCAATGGCAAACCACCATCGGTTCGCCTTGCCCAGGGAACTTCGGATCAGGGCCTTCACTCGGAAACAACACCCATCATCATCATACCACATTTACCTGCCCACTTCTTACATACGTGAATCAACATCGCAAATATTCACAGAGATTCAATCTCAAGTTCCCTTGCACCAAGATTTTAGATCGTTACACAATAAAAATAATAAACACACATGGTCCGATATGAATCGATTTAAATTGCGTACATTCCTCAATTACACCAGGTCATTAGTAGCCGATGCTAAGCAGGTATATTTGCTTTGTGCTACTGTTTCAACTTCCCGTCAACAGATGGTACTAGAGTTCACTTCCTATGTTTCAGCGGTATTTTGTCGTATACTTTCGGAATGAAAAATATTCTGTTTCATGCTGGTAGGGAAGTATCTGGATTTCAAGTATTTTAGACCAGTGTTTCTTTCAGTGGGGTTATCGGGAGCCAAGGAATATTCCGCCTCGAAGCACGAAAACGAAAACGAAGCACGAATCTTTTGAAGACGAAAACGACGAAATAAAATATTGAATATGTAAAAAGATGCAAAAGGGAATATTTATTCACAAATAGTAAGAAAGGAAAGTAATGTACTTATGAATGAAAAAGAGTAAATAAACTTCATCTCTGTGAGATTTCAACCCGATAGCTTCCGGTCAGCTATCCAATGACTTAACCCCTCAACCAGCCGTCCAACTGCAAGGATACGTCTTCGAAATGGTTTCTTTCGTCTCGCCAGGTACTTGAGAACAGAGTTCAAAGATTTGTTGTGCATATCTTACTCCTAAAGTCTTCTGGTATAATTTCGTCACTGAGAACAGTGATAAAGTTTTCTGTTGTCATTACCGAAGAATAAATCACATCCAGCCCAAAGGATCAGAATTCCATCTAAAAAGATCACATTTTCCATCCAAAGCGAGATTCTTTCGTTTGAAAATCACTCTTTTCGATTGAAAATTCCACCAGAAGGAAAAGAGAGAGAAAAATCACAGAAGAAACTAAACTCTTAATGAAGAAAAGAAGGGAAATGAAAGAAAAGGAAAATTACATAAAGAGGATTGAATACATAGAACTAAATAAAACCATGAGGAAGAAAATAAGGGAGGATGTACGAAGATATAACAAAAATCTTGTTAGAAATACAATCGAGGAGAACAAGAGCCTGAAAAAACCAAACAGCAACTCATGATAGGGAAAAAGCAAATAATTGCAGTTAAGAGACCAGACGGGACCGTAACACGAAATAAGGAAGAAATTATAAACATATTTGAAAATTTCTACACAGAATTGTACTACTCCGAAGAAGAGCTAGGAAATGAAGACTCAGAAGAAAATGATGTAGATGTTCCAGATGTAATGAAAAAAGAAGTGGATAAAATACAACGACGGATGAAGAACGGAAAGTCGCCAGGAGAAGATGGACTCACAGCAGAGATGTTTAAATGGGGAGGTGAAAAATGAAAGAGGAACTTGCAAAATTATTCTCAATGTGCCTGAGGAAGAGAGAAATACCCAGAAGTTGGAATAATGCTGTTATAATTTTGTTGTACAAGAAAGGGGACAAAGAACGCGTCGAAAACTACAGACCAATTAGTTTATTGTCAGTTCTGTACAAAATGTTCACCAAAGTCATTTTGAATCGTATTGAACGGGACTTAGATTTTAACCAGGGAAGGGAACAATCCGGATTTCGTAGTGGCTTTAGCACAATGGACCACATACAAACATTGAATGAAGTTATGGAAAGGACTAATGAATATGAACTTCCACTATGTTTGGGATTCATAGATTTTGAAAAAGCTTTCGATTCGGTCTCCTTGCCAGCAGTACTTAAATCACTTGAACATCAAGGCATCGAAAGTGCATACATCAAGTTACTGCGAAACATTTACTCGACTGCCACTTCTGTCATTAGACTGCATCAAGACAGTGAAAAATTTAAAATTAGAAAAGGGGTAAGGCAAGGAGATTCAATTTCCCCAAAACTGTTTTCTGCGGTCCTGGAGAGAGTGTTCAAAAATTTAAACTGGGATGAAGTTGGAATTAAAATTAATGGCGAATATCTTCATCACCTACGGTTCGCTGATGATATAGTCCTGTTTGCTTCAAATGCAGAACTACAAACCAGAATGGAAGAGATGTGTGATGAGAGTTCGAAAATAGGCCTTAAAATGAACTTAAGTAAGACAAAAGTAATGTACAACCAACATGCTGCAAAGAAGGAAGTGATGATTAACGGAGAGACAATAGGCATAGTTGAAGAGTATGTTTACCTAGGCCAGCTCAAAACATCGAATGCAAAGTTGACTGATGAAATAAATAGAAGATGTAAAATGGCGTTGAGTTCGTTTGGAAGACTACACTTTATTTTCAAAAGTAAACTACCAATGTGTCTGAAGCGTAGAGTTTATAATCAATGTGTCTTACCTGTGATGATGTACGGCTGTGAAACTTGGACATTGAATGCGCAAACGACTAAAAGATTAAGAGTCACTCAAAAAACAATGGAGAGATGCATGCTACGAATAACCAGGAGGAACAGGAAGACAAATGAATGGATTCGCGGACAAACAAAGGTGGAGGATGTAATCAAGATTGCGAAGAAGATGAAGGCCACATAGCTAGACGAACAGATGGAAGGTGGACGACAAATGAACTACAATGGATTCCTAGAGAAAAGAAGCGACCGAGACGACGTCCGAATGCAAGATGGGTAGATGAAATCAAGCGTTTTTCAGGAGCTATATGGATGAGGATAGCAGCAGAGCGAGATATGTAAAAAGAAAAGGGGGATAGAAAACGGCTGAATATGATGATAATGATAACAGTTACTAGTTACTAGTTTAAGTAATGTATCTCATTTGACATTTGGCTACGCAGTTGGCAGTTTTAAAGAATTAAACAAGTTTCTCATCTTAAAAACGCATTTGTTGAAATAGAGGAATACATTTTCATTATACCAAGTACAGTCAATAAGTTCCGAGACAGTGGCTACAGTTCAGACATACTTAGTCACTTGGTCAAGAGTGAGGCGACCATCCTGACAAATAATATCAAACATACGGTTAATAATGTCCTCTTTTCGTGGCGTTATAGTGACTTAGTTCCGACATTTCGTTGGTGCTATTCGTTAACGAAAAACTCGTGCGACTGGAAATAGGTCAAGATAATGAAATCGTAGTTTTGACATTCCAGGGCCGACAGCAGAATTCGCCCCGTACGAAATTTACACAACCTATTAGAAAATCTGTTTTATGTAGCTTTTGAAAGGTTAGAGAATGAAAATGGGAGTTGATTTTTCATGTAAGCAATGCGGTTAGATGCGTTTTTGTTTACTCAGTAGGAGCAAAGAAGCTCATGACTCATGAAAGGAGCTAAAGAATTTCAACCACGACTACTAAAGTGGCTGGACACGATAAAAGAAATAAATATTCAGAATATGGGAAGCCACTCAGAGCTGGTTCGGGAAAAATTAACGACATTTAGAATGGTTGCAAAAGAACGTCTACGGCAGTGGTTCTCAACAGATATACCACAAGGTTAGCTAGGTTTGCCGCGATATTTCTGAGAGTTGTTGATAAAAGTGATTGAAATAATTTCACTCAATATGGGTCGTTTGGAGTATTCCCGACAGTTGGAGAATTCCTAGACTTCTAAGTTTGCAACATTGTACATAGCAAAATAGTCAGCTCGCGATATAAATAATAATCGAGGAGGATACTTCGTAGTGTACTTAATCTCTGCGCTGGTTTATCAGTTTGTATGTTGTATTTGTGAAGGACCAGAATCATATTTGTAAGGAAAGTTGTACAGAAAACGTGACTAAAATGACTCTGTTCTAGAATAGAAGATTAGATTCTTAAGTTTTTATGAACAAGTGTTTATCATGGAGTTCGAAGTTATTGCACACTATCAAAGGGTAAAACCTTGTGTGTGTGAAGGTACTTTCATTGGTAGTGACTCCAATAACTAATTTATTTCCAACATTAGGTGTTTGGGAGCAATTCCGATATTACGTTCTGGGGTACTTCCGACATCTTCACCAATAGTATATTTCTATATTTTATTAATAAAAATCTGCCTAGGTATGTGACATTATTCGTGTAAACTAAAACGATGCTTCTCTTCATTTTGCATAGCAAATATGGTTCGTAACCACTCCTGAAAGACTTGTAAAGACTCTACGAACAAAGAACAAAGACTCTACATGGCTTTAGCTTTTGATGATGGAAAAAAATAGAATTAGTCTTGATACAGCTGCAAAGTGTTTCGCATTCTCCGATACACGTTGCGGGACAACAGTAGAAAAAAAGAAACAAGAATTATGGGGCAAGTCAAACTTGGGCTCCCATCAAAAAAGAACTGAGCTTGGCAGAGATTCTTTGAGATTTGGACTTACGAATAAATTTTAAACTTCTAGAATTAGCCCAGTAATAAAATTCTTGAGAGTGTATGTGCAACTTCAGGTGTTCATTATGCAACTTTGCAAGAACAATTAACATCACAGCGTAATTTGAATTGATTCTAATCGAGTTCTTCCACCTTTTGTTTAACTTGTGTTCTTAGATATAACGAAGTAAGCTAACGATGAGATAAAATCTGTTTACATTTTATTATCTTTAAAATCATTTCATTTTAAGATAATCCGTCAGATGCTATTTCCACACGCAACGTCAATTCATTGTAAAGTGTTACTGAGTGCATAGTACTAGCTATCATATGTTTACATGTGACAACTTTCATTTAAAGTCGCAAGTGCTTTAATAAAGTGTCGGAATTCCCTATGTAGTGGGACAATCTCGACATTTCGCACTGGTTTAATTTGAACAGACTCAGTTACTAGAGTATTCAGATGTGCAGAATACTCACCTCAATGCTTTATGTGTTTCTCCTAAGATACGAGAAGTGCTTAGTGTGTCTGGAATACCCCAAATAGCCATATTTATTTTGAAAAAGGAACGAGACAGAAATATTCCTGAACTTAAATATATTTATACATTTTACTGGCATATTATTGGTTTGTTTGCGCCTTACAACAAAAGATTTGAGTTATTAATAAGAAATTTGAGCTTCTCGTTTCTTGTGACTCTCGCATTGTTCCCAACACGTACGTTAGTGTGCCGCGGGAACGCACTACAAAGGATAGTGTCCTGCAAAAAAAAAAGAGAGAGAGAGAGATTGAGAATCACTGATCTACGGGAATAAGTGTACAGGTTCAACAACAGTGACAGGCAGTGACAAGTTTAAGGGACAGGGCTCGGGGATTAGAGCTACCAAAACTTAGAATTTTATGTAGATTAAATACATTTTGACTATTTTCCCGGAAGCAATCCAAGTAATTTGTTTAGCAGAGAGTACATAGATTTTATTTGAATATTAAAGAGACGCTCTTCATAAGGTACTTTTACCCAGATAGCAAATGTAACTTATCACAAAATTGCTTAGCAACTCACGCAAAATTGCATTTGCAACTCTACTAACTAGTACCAATTATGCAGAACACAGGCCTAGTTGACATAACAATACTGCTAAACTGCAGCAAAGTTATCTGGCAACTACGAAGAAAGGAAAAGGAGTTGTACAACTTGCAAGAAACTTGCGGCGAAACTGCAGTGAAAGTGGATTTCCATAAAGTTGTAAAGTTAAATTACTGCACTCTTGCTATATTATTGCGATTCTTCGCAATTCTTGCAACTCAATGACATTTCAAATGCTAAATTGCAGCTAACTAATTCGCTATCTGGGTAATTTAATACTGTAGTTTAGCTACTTCTGCCATAGACCACACAAGCGAATCCAAATGCTAATAGCCAAGAAACATACAAAAATGGGTGCAAAATACCCAAACAGGGCGTAATGTACAAGGGATGGTGTGATTTCTGAACGCACAAAACTCATGATTAATGGTCGATATGTGTTTCTTATTATATTTACCGTTGAATATACTGCAAATGCTACTGGTTTTATTACTTCGTATGGTAGAATTCAAAACATCGCGCAAAATCAGATGATTTGAGTAAAAGAGTACAATATTTACGTGTCCTTGCACTCAAATAACCCATTGATTTTGCATCACATTATGTATTATATGCATACGAAACAATGGAAATGACATCGTTAGAAGTACATTGAACGTTTGTGATAGAGTTTCTTCTACAGGTTATTACACTAAACACTATAACATGCAAATTTCAGCCTTTGTGCACAAGCTACCACCATGAGTTACTTCACGGACTCGCCACTGTAACTAGCATCTCTTCCTCGTTTGCTACTAACTCTCATTGTTAGATTTAGTCTCTAACGTAGAATTGAGTAGTCCAACTGCAAAATTTGGGGGTGGGGTGAATGAGATGTTGGTACCTTTTCTTAAGTTTCAATACTAGGGTACAATCATATTGATAACGTCATAATTTACCCTTTAAATGTTAACGAGAAAACTCATCACTAGATAGCAAGTCAGCATTTTTTTTCTTTCAATTTTTCCTTATATTCTAAGAAAGAGACATATAGGACATACTGCTGTTTCCAATTGAGCTACACAATTAGGCTAGCTTTCCTTGTAGGCGCTGGCCGAGATCTTTGCTTTAGATTCCTATGAGTAATCAATTGAAACTCGTGTTACACGTACAACAAACACTAAAACACGTGTTCCAATTGGCTACTCACCCAAATCGTAAGCAAAGCAAACAACGCACGCTTGCATGAAAAACTAGCCTTAAAATTTCAAGGTTTTCATAACGTGAGGGTCCACATACAGAAATGTTAACGTTGATGTCGTCAGTTGGAAGATCCCGGTCATCGAACAGTTAATATTACCCAGTGTTCGATTTGTGCAATTTGCAGAGAGGAGGAAAAAATTAGTGAGATATGCATTATACGGTATTTTCGGATTGTCCATATCCCAGGTTAGAGGTATATATATTTGTAAACTGTACTAGAGAAGATTTTTGCAGAAAGGGGGATAATCCCAACCATCCCCCGCTACAAATCTAATTATCTGTAAAAGATTTCGAGGAAATCCTTGTAGAGAGCCCGATACAAGGGATCCTAGCGGCTACATGTGATAGCAAATGAAAAGAAGCCAATTTAAAGCAAAAATAATTCATCATAGGATTACAGATTGTACTACTTGTCTGGAAAGCACTCGAATCTATATAAATTTGTTAAAGAATTAAAAAAAACATTCAGATCATATGGACCTTCACCGAACGTCTAGCATATTGAGAATGGAGCTCATGGTAAGCTGTCTATAATCTACAATATCTTCCAAATGACGTCAAAAGCTACTCAAGCAATGAGGATTTAGGACCATATTTATGAATAACTCCCAAGAGTAGGTGGCTCCCAGTGGCATTGAAATTATATGTTCCTAGGAGCCACCTACCTCTTGGGAGTGATTCATAAATATGGTCCTAAATCACCGCAATGATGAGCTAATCTTGTTGTTCTAATAATGAGTTAGAACACAGAAAGTATAATTTGACAAATAAGATTTTTGTAATTTGAGTATCACTTTTTGTCATGGTTAGTTTTTCTCATTCAAATTCGTTAAATGTCATAAACCTACTCAAATTAGATTAATAAATTCATATTCCAAAATAAAGAAAAGTGCCACAACTTACCCTTGTTCTGCGCATTTGGCAATCGGGTACTCATTCTTGAAACACGATTGTTGCACGGTATTGAAGTAGACGAAACCAATGTTATTGGAGATAGGAGAATTTACTTTCCTTAAGCATCCTATAAATTTATCTTCACAATGACATGCAAGCCTACAATGAAAAAGAACGAAACAATTCAATAGCGTTTTACAATCTGTTACAAATGCAATGTCTTTATACAGAGAAGATGTGAAACCTACTCTCATTGCACATACCAAATCGAGAATAAAGTATAACAAATTCCCATTTATATAATAACTTGAGATGACCTTAGCTAAAGTTAATCCTAAGATCATCACCAAAATAACAAAATTCAATCACTTTGAAATAGGTATTATTTTCCATTTATTACAACCAATTAACTCAAATAAAATACACTATGGTAGATATCTTATTTGAAATGTTCAGTAATTGGAATCCCTTGTAATATCTTTCCACAAAGAGTAAAAGGATGTGTGTTCCATATAAACCTAGTATTTCCATTACTCGTAAGAACAACAGAAGTACTAATTAATAAATTCATGCAATTCTTGAAACAGTAGCTTTGAGTCCACATATTCTTGAAATTGTATACATTATTGAAAACATAATAGGATGTTGCAAACTCGCTTTGTATCGTTATGTCATCTTCATATTCCAGTAGCTCATAGACTTCTTGAAAAGTACGTCGAACATAGTATTTAGAAACAAAACTTCGGCATTAATCATCTTTTACCTAAACGTGGACTTCATGCACTCTCCTGATAGAATGGTAACTAAGGAAGAGTTTATAGTTACCGTCAACCGAATTTAAAAAAAGAAACGAACAATGTTGCCCAATACAACATAAATACAATCTTATTGGTGAATCCAATACCACAGCAACAAATGTATCCTGTGTGGCCAATAAACACAAATAGTGGGGGGGGGTCTCAGTAACTAAACCCGTACAAGATAATTTCAAATGTACGAATACAATGTTGTATTTAGTGCTCATTTTAAGCATACATGAAATAAATACAATTACACGAACGAAATGAAAATTTCATTTTTTCCTGAACTGAGACAGTGAAAGGAAATGTGGTGTAAGTCACTTTTTTTAATATTGAGTTAAAATCACACCTGCATTTTCAATATTCAAATCTATTTGATGGAAAAGTGGTGCAAGTCGTAACTCTCTTGCTAACCGAGTAGATATGTGACGGACAGGTAATTCGCCCTCACATGATTATAATAACATTTAGTGCAGTTGGATATTCGTAAAGTAATTTTTATATTCCGACACGCATTGATATCGTTGCATGCATGAAGAGACGCTTGAGTCAACGCCCGGCGTGTGTTTGTGTCAGTGCTGGACAATTCTGCCCGAGAGAGCCGGCAACATTGCATCGAGCGATCCAGCAGAAGACATTGCGCGCTGCACCGGAGAGGAAACATTAAATGTGTGTCAGCGACAGAAACTCTCATTGTACAAGTGTAATTACTTATATATACAAAACTTATAGTGCAAAAGGATCAGTAAGTTCCAAGGATTTACAGGAACACAAAAACAGGACGAAAAGCTGGGATACTTATCGCAAAGGAATAAGTAACGTATACCTCGTTTTGCTGGACGACTTGTATGCAGCACTGAAGGTAACCTTTTTCGTTTCTCTTAATTATAGACAACCTGTTGGAATCTAATTACATATTTGCAGTGACTATTTGCAAGCTTCAGAAGGGATGATATATTTTCTTGTGTCGAGTGAAATGACGTCGGATTATGTGTAGCATCGTTGCATCAGTTACATATCGTCAACAGTGCTATTGAAAACAAAAAAGAAGTCACGTGATTAAACGCGGGTTGTTGATGCTTGGAACGCTATTGTTAACGTCGTTGTCGATTGTCCGATACGCGTTTCTACCTTGCCTTCGTTTAGATAGTTTTTCTGTGGGCAATAACTAAAGAAATACAATTCCACTAAATAAAGGATCCTATTATTCTTTTGGTATATTTAGTTTTGAGTCGTAGTAGTAGTACGGTTTACTTGTGTTATGTTGTTGAATTACAAAATAGTAGAGAAAATCTAGGCAACATTATTCATCATTACAAACTCGAATGCATCATTAGAGTATGAAATAAAGTAAGTCGTAACTTGCTAGCATTCATTGGACTCGAAAGCAAATAAATAAAAAATCAATGCAAACACAAGAATTGTAAGAAAGAAAAAAAAGTTTTGTACGGAACCTAAGTAGTCAGTTCAAAACTCCTGTATTATAAAAAAGATACTAATAGCGTAAATTATGTAATACTGTGATACAATAAAATTACTCGCGCGCTACAAGAACATGGAACTGAAGTAATATTAGAGAAAACCTAACTCGTAAAAGTAAAGATAATACTATTAAAGATTGTGATACAAGTCGCATACAATTTCTTCAAACTGTCAGGACGTCTGTTAAAGCGACACTTGAAATATAATATAACAATTCTTGATCAGTGCCTATCGGGTATATGTCAACAAAGCACGTTCAGAGATTAAGGCCGAATGTCGAGAAATTTAATTGTACTCCGTCAACTAATGTGAAGTACAACCTTGTTACTTGTTAATGAAAAATAAATATTGTTGTGCATGTTAAGTATAAAATATACTTCATCGGACTCGAATGTTCATGGAGCACAGGTGTACATGAACGTCGTAGGAGCGTAAGGAAAATATAGTTGCAGAATTAAGAAAAAATTGTGTAACGTTGGGCTCAACGCTTTACGGGTACCCGGCCGATAAACATTTTCATTAACGATAATCTCTTATAATTTATGTCAAAAGCATTCAGATAAACTTTATTCATTTTTGATCGTTTCGTTATTAGTAGAGTGCCTTATTGTGTATGTTACTCCTGTTTTGACACATTCAAACGCACTCAATTTTTGGTAAAATTATCACGTGCCTACAGAAGTAAATGCACACACAAAAGAATAATCCCGTGTGTGCCCTGTAATCAGGTCAAATATTAAATATATTCATTACTTTGTAGAACATATCAACTTATTGGCGTTTTTATGTATGTTTTACCTTTTGTACCGACGGCATACCAAAATACCGGATAAAGTTCGATTTCTGAAAATAGTAATAAAGTATTCTAAGAAGTGTAGAAAGTGTTAGTATTTATTGGAATACTGAAGAAAACATTTCTATTAAGCTATTTCGTGAAATCACACAAAAAGTGATACTTATCAATATTTTGGTCGGAGTCAGTAGAAGTGGTCCGCAGATTTGTGGATTTTGGAGTCGGGGCTCCAAATGCTAAAAACGTGGTTTTCCGCCTAAATACAGTGTTTTTCACCCACTTTCAAGTGTTTCAACGCTCATCACGCACTTTGCGACCGTTCCACCAACCTCTGTCTCCGGAATTCACTGGCTTACTGGTTTGGAAGTATTATACAGGACCCCAAGGGTGAGCAGTAGGGTTGCCTTTGTCCTCGCTCGTTATCACGGAAGCTATATTATCCCGCGGCGCTCTTTTCAAGAGAAGTGGGACGTACACGTTTAATTACTGCCCGGTAAATTATTGTACGGATTGGTACTCCGGGAGGAAGGAATTCTTCACTTACCAAGAACCGTCATAGATAGCAGCACTTATTTGGAGTTCACTGTAGATTTCATTAGCGTATTTTTAATAAAACCTTCTGTTTTTCAAATTTACTTACACCACTTTTCCTTTCACCGTCTCAACTATTAACACTGTTCTCGCGACGGCTGGCATTGGTACGAAACGTTGATCATTTGACGTCGTGGACTACCATTAATGCTTGGTTAAAAGCTGACCTTGTTCGCACATATTTACTCGATTGTGTGCATTCTTGCACGTACAAGATCTCAGTAGTATATAATTATACTGGAGATAGATCAACGTGCGTTGGACGGTGTAATTCTGCTTCAATATGGGAAAAGCAGAAAGACATTAGATATGATACGTAATACAGCCATTTTTCTTGCACACACGTGTTCTAGTAGTTCGCTTGGTTTGTTTATGGGTGAGAGGACATAACTGACAATACAAGACCTAGATACCAATCCATTGGCAGAAATGGTGACGAAAGTGGACAACTAGCAACGTCGGAGATGATTGAACTAATGAAAGAGTTGTACATTAACAGACAAACAGTAAAGATAATCTTTGAACAGGACTTGGGCAAGAGGGAATGTGCAAAATGCTTGTCCTATGCGTTGTCAGACGAGTAAAAAGTACACAAATTGTCGTGTGCTGAAGAGTCCAAAACACCTCTGAACACAATTGAGACCTAAACACACCAGAAAGGATCAGCCTGTGCACACGCATAGAAAATACACCGAGGCATTGAATGATCCGTATTTTATACGAATTCCACCCTAACCGTGACTACATTATTAGCAGTTTCTCCTTTTTTTATTTCGACGCGGTGCACTGTAGAGACCTCGTACAAGATGCCACTCAGAACGAGATCAAGCTCTTCACACGCATAGACAACGGACGCATTGGACGGTCCACACTTCGTTATAACCTTACCCGCGCCTCAGGAATGATGTTGATAGACCTTGTATGTAAGTATGGATAACTGAATACATGTATGGGTGGATGAATACATAAATATCTTTTATCAAACATACAGTAAATGAATTTGAATTCTATATAGTCTCTTAATGCACGAGATATTTGAATTTCCCTTAAATGAATTAATAAGTGAACGAATGATTGACGAATAGTGAATAAATGCACAGATAAAGGATTCTTAAATTACGCTCATCATTTACTTTGAGCCATCAGCATAAAAGTGAGATACATACATTACATAGACTTACTGGAATGAATGAATAAATACATTACCTATTTAATGAATGAAACGTACATGAAGGCCTGGCGTATCAAAGATAAACTAATATTATAGGTCTCTGCACAATTTCTTAATGCACGAGACATCAATAGAATGAATGAGTTGAAATGGGTATATATTCCAAAATATGTTAAAATTGAACCGATACATTCAATTCTTATTAGTTATTAATCAATTGATATTTTAGAGAAGCTTGGACCATACTTATAGCTGCTAGTTTCTTCCCAATGAAATTTCAATTCAATGTAATATTTTGGCAGTAAAGAGATTTTTTCTTAACCCTGAAAATTGCCGTACATGGAATACGTACCTTTTCCAACTCACCCATTCAATTGCAATCAATTAAATAGAGGAATAAACACGAGAATGAATAAATGAATGCGTGGTCTTACATGTCACACACGAATCACTTTCGCTTTAAATCGACTATACAACTAAGGATATAGGTAAACAGAAAATAACTTCGAGATAAAAAGTAATTTTCTTTTCTGAGAGATATTATAACTAGTGCCGATTTAAGGTTACCTGATCACCCGCAGTTGAGGTTGTGTGGTGATCTTCTTTCATAAACTATTAAAAAAACTAAATATATTGAATTGATCACTAAAATGATAGTTTCTCTTCACAATTTCTGAATGTCAAAATTTACAACGCCATTTGCACCTCGGTATAAATGATTGAAACAAGTATCTATGGCTCTCGTTTAGCTCAAAAAGTCTTGGAAACTATCACAGCGACAGTCCATCCTGACAATTCTCTCCAGAGTTTTCCTCAGTCACATCAGACAAATGCCGGAATATTACCTAGTAACTAGGTCCTAGCCGACTACCTTCCAACATGCCCTCTCCCACCAAATCCAGGCCTGAGCCTGAGATGCGTAAAATCCATAAATGAATTCAATTCAGTTTTACTAACGACCTTTGGTTTTGGCCGGTTTTTACTTGTTCTGTAAATGTTAACCTATCACGTTGGAAGCATATTGTTCAAGATTTCAAATACTAGAATAAAAAAGGAGCAGATACTCGATAGTTGTCAGGGAAACAAGATACGATTTTACAAGTAAGATCGCGCGACTATTATCGTTACAAAATTGTCATTTCCGGTTGCCCAATAGTGTCTCGGATGATTTCTCCTCTCAATTGGTCCCTAGAATCAATAAGACCTAACCGACATAGTCTAAGAAACTATTTCATTCCACTTCTTTGTTTAATTAACTCAGATTTTAAGTCTATGACCATTTAATCTTCGTTCTTGTATATCCATACTTTATACTGTTGGTAGTAGGGCAATATTTTATGTAGTCCTATACATTAGTATTTGTGCAATCTCTGTTTATATGACCCTTTGCGTGACACATAAAACACATTTTCTGAAATTTTTCCAGTAAACAATTTGCTTAGTTGTTACAGACATACCAAGAAAAACCTCAAGACATACATTTGTATATTTCATTGCAAGCATTTTCGTGAACGGAATTCCGTGTATTCGAATCCCAGCACAGAAGTATAAGCTTTATAACCAGCGCTTCAGAGACAAAGAAATAAGTTAAACTTTGTTTGAAATTTGCTGAGCTTGGTATGTAGACTATGTGGGCTACTAAGGTTCGAAAGTGCTACCTTCTGTTCGTCAAAATACATGCAATGAATTGGAAAAGAGTGAACTACGGTTACAAGGGGCGCAAAAGAAAACAAATAAATGTCTTACCTTGTGAATGGAGTCGTATTCTGAAGACCGTGCTTCTCTTTCCCTGCCTCTATGGTATCGTTGC
Organism: Lepisma saccharinum; assembly: GCA_022664845.1. Taxonomy (NCBI): domain Eukaryota; kingdom Metazoa; phylum Arthropoda; class Insecta; order Zygentoma; family Lepismatidae; genus Lepisma; species Lepisma saccharinum. The sequence continues at coordinate 68,687 of JAGDQP010007015.1, forward strand.
AGCTGTCGTGTTCTCTGCAGCAATCATCGGTTGCAGCGAATAAGCCAACATCACTGGAGGCCTCTGCGACATCGCCATTTCCACACCATTTTGTTCCTGAAACGTAATTAACGAATGTCGTCAGTACATATACAAAATGCTGTATCTAGATGTTCCACCATAAATGCAGGTCAGTACATTCGCAAATTCGTTATTTTCGTCGGTGCAATGTCAGCTACTGAAGGGGAAGTATGGTTCTAGACAAGTTGTGTACAAAGCTAAATACAAAGGACTTAATTACAATTAAACCTCAATATCCCAGTTAACATTTCAACTTCCATTGCTGACTGCCGTTTATCATAATGAAAAATTCCTATCTAATTTTATGAAACCTACATTGGCCCATATTACTCTCAGTAATAGGGGGGGATATATGCAACATTTTGGGAAAGGTGGTCTTTTCATCTGTCACACTCAGATCTCCTGAGATGTGCCTAATATGTAAATATCCTGTAAAAAATCATTTTTTAATATTTTGAAATGTATCCTTAGTTTTAAGTTAGATAGGAAAACAGAACTGTCCTGTTTGCTATATATTGGTATTTAATAATGTTATGTTAATTGTCTATGTACTTGTATGTATTTGTCATGTATTCATGTAACCTTGTTTGTAATTCCTACACTAAAAAAAAATATTGGTGTTTATTGCCACCCTAAAAGGTGTAATAGAACA
>JAGDQP010007016.1:1599-26877 GCA_022664845.1 Lepisma saccharinum
TGAGCAACAGAATTCAAGGTCACCTTTCAATGCACTTGTGTGTGCGTTTTTGAAGTGTATTACTGAGTTCTCTAGCATTTCTCTCACTCCAGCAACAGGTTGCGTATTAAGCCGTTTTGGAAGAGAAATTCTTTAGTTAGTTGAGATCTTGGGATCTGGTTTCTTTTTATGTGCTAATCCGTCTTCCGTGGTCGAGTGGGTGAAATCTGGAAACTCGGGCTTCAATAGGAAGCTCAAACACCATTACAACTATGATGACCCAACCCGAGCCTCCAATGCAGCTCCCTGATCCGCTAGCGGATTTCATCATTGAACTCGACCTTGGCCATGAAGCTGTGCGCTGGCCTCCCAATGACCCGCGTTTGCTGTTACTTTACCTGCCCCAGTTGCATCATGTGGACGTTCTTCAACATTTAAGAATTCAAGAACCTTGGCACTTTCTTCCTGAAGATTGGCAGGGACCTTATTCCGTGAAAATAAAGCAAATCAAGCATCACGCCATCCGTACCGGATGCATCCATCTTGGACCCACAGCCAATGAGATCCTGGTGGGTGGAGCACCGGTGTTCCGTTTGGGAGTGTGCGCACGCTTACGGCTTGAATTGAATTCGGTTCTTTCGCATGCGCTATATATTGGTTAGACTGCAATGTGAGATAAATTAACAAGTCAGAATCCAGTGTCAAAAGCATGCGTGCATAATTACGTTAATTACTGCAGTTTTACGGCAACCGAAACAAAAAAGTAAAAATTTAAATCAATTGACGGAGACCAATTTATTTATTTAATTTATTTTGGTTTCGTCGTTGCGAAGATATAACGTTTTCAAAAGAGGTTATTATTTAGGAAACAGCCTGTATTATATATTTCTTATTTTTGAGAAATATATCAGGTGTAGAATAAATATCAAATAAGAAGTTCTACGCGAGTATTTACTTACATAAAAAATCGAAATCAGATAAAGACAGCAGAGTTATATGCATTTTTCCTTTTTTCGCCGCAATCTTGGAAATGGCGTTCTGCATAACATGTCAGCGTGTCTCCCGATCTCATATCATTTGTTATGTTCTAAGGAACGTGTATGCGAAGTGGTACCTTCTTATCAAGATTTGCAGTTTCATTACGGAAATTCATGCGAGGGAATTCAACAAATAAAGAAAACACAACAAAATATCCAGAAAAAAGAACCTGCTTTATACTTCATTCGGAGCTTCATTCGATCTTGTAAATCGTGTAAGTAAAATCAAGTGTTTTACATTTAATAAGATAATAACATATGCAAATAACCACACTAACATTCGTCGCCCTACATAGTATGCAGTGTAAAAGCTGTGACCAACTGTACTTTCGAGTCCGGAAATATATGAAAATTCATAGAAAAATGCCCGATGGAAAAATTTTGGGGTCTTTAAAATTGCCCACTGTTTATACCGTTAAGCGAATCACGTGAATAGTTTATTTAAAATCTTTATTCAATGATTTTTAATTTGATATAGATATACTGTACGAATGTTGCACTTTACAAATTTCTTATAGGCCATTTTCTATCAACGTGACTGTACATAATTGGACTACATGCAAGGAAGAAGAATTGGCTGAAAAGAAAAGTAGTTAAAAGTAAATTGATTCAGCTGATGTTGATCATGAAGAAACAAAGTTACTTCAAGAAACGGATCACGTGCTATCGATCCAAGGCAAAGTTTAGGGATATTCCTTCCACAAGAGAAGAACATAATAGTCATGATTAGATCTTCATGAGAGATTGAATCCTTCCGACATACATTGTATTTCAAGATTTTCATTTAGATACAAACTGAGTAAGATATTTATGATATCCAGCCTGAACAGAAGTGGCTACGGTTCGACTATTCGTTACGTCTATAATTAATAAAATATTAATTAAACGGTTGACTTCTTTTAGAAGAGACAGTGAATTAAGTATCAGTTTTTCTTTAAGTTTCCTAGGTTCTTTATTAGCAAACCACTAGTGTAAATCTACCCAAAAATATGGTTAAACTGTTCAGTAGAAAACATCCTTACCATACAGGGAGAAACGACAGTGCAGTGTCCAATTAACTATATATTTGCTTAATCATAGTGGGTAAACAGAAACTGATGCCAGTTTCGAGTTCAACGAATTGGAATTATTCGACCATTAATAATCTGCAGATTTAAAGTAAAAGATGCTTATTATTTGATAGCTTTCCCCATTTTTTGGAAAACATTAGCACTTGAATCAAAGCAGATAAAGAAAAAAATGTCAAATTTGAGTTCAGAGATCTCGGTATATTTCTCCGTTTTCTGTAGCTTTTTGTAGTTCTTCCTTTCGAATTCTATTCTTATAAATGTGATGCATGTGTAAAATTTTTAAGTGTCCAAATCTTGATAACTGTATCTGCTTCTTCCAACAGAATTTACATATAGCACAACCGGTTGTTGCCTTGGTTGAATATCACCACTCTAAAAGTTTAATTTGAAAAACTGCCCATTTGTTTTGTGAAATATTGTATATGGGAGTTCTGAAGGTCTCTCAGTATAATTCTGAGTGAAAAAAAAACGCTTAACCTCAAAATTCAAGATGGAGGCAGCTAAAAAAAAAATGAGAAAGCTAAGTTCATTTTTGAGTCAGGTAAAAATTGCATTGTGGGATCAGGCATGGATTTATAAATGGTCCCAATGGGCACCGGCCAAGAGCGTCAAATTCCGGGGACGCAATTATTATTAACTGCTACTAGGCATAATGAGAGATTAACATTGGTTGGGGTGGTAGTCAGTATAGTGATACCGGTTACCTCGTGTTCAGAACGCTGGAGTTGATGGTAGTCATGGAATGTTAGCTCTTCATAGGGGATGGGGACATATATATTAGAATATGTTATATTTTATAATGAGGTTAGTATGTAATGGAGAGCGTCAAAGTTAATAATGGGGTGTCAGGTTCAGGGAGCCTTGAGCCCTAAATCCGGGCCTGTATGATATATTTATGCAAGCAAGCAACAGGTTAGTATTTCCGGTACTACTAATCTCGACTTGATCTTGCAATGCAGTAAGGCTCGACAAATGAACAAGTGAATTATCGCACAAGTCATAAAAGATTAAATATGCTTTTGTTTTAAGATGAATAAATGATTTTCTCTCATTTAAATAATTAAATATTTCTTCCTGGTATAGTAGGATGGCCCTGTGGTAAAATTAACCAACTCAAAGAAAGGCATTTTTCTCTACATCAATTCTAATTTTAACTATTGTGAAAAATAACGGTAATAAGTAAATTTGTGAATCCAATGAGATTCTCCATTTTCAGAACAATAACTACTACTAACTCACGGTGATCTGGAATGGTGGATATAACACTCTTTTAAACAATTATCAGATCGCCGGACATTTTCCAAAATTTGACTTGGTCTGTTTTTGACATGTGAACATGTCACTTAGACACCACAGTTCCGGAGTGTTGCAAACCGATTAGCTTCACCTTTCTGTCGCACGAAGTTCTAAAGAAACGATCTATTACTAAGCTCCTAGCTACTAAGTATTGTATTTCCGCTGGGTATCGAGACCGGAACTGCTTCATTACAAAGCGTATATCGACTGTTTATTATCTCTCTATCATGTGTAACGTGTGAATATGATGTAGGTTAACTTTATCACTGAAAGTAGAATACTTAGATTCTAGTTCCTATATCAAATTTCGTACACATTAGATTGTAAACCATGCTTGCTTATTCGAGAAAACCAGGTTTTATATCACTATGATTATCAAGATGTAGGATATCTAAGGGGAAAGTGGAAAGAAAATTGATGTAACAGTAACCTGATAACTTAAAATAAGTGTGTAGCATACCTATTGCATTTTAAACTGAATATTTATAAACGCTATATATAGATTTTGGGTGTCGCAACTATAATTCAATCTTCTAGCTTTGCAGAATAGATGGAGGTGGAGCGTTCATCATCCTTCGACTGATGTAAAAGTTGAAGGCACGTACTCTTCGCCTCTATTTAGAACCATGTGAGACATTCCGACAACACGCTAATTTCCCAAATTGCATGAATACTTTAAAACAATACTAAATGCCACCCATTAATAATGTCGATCAACTAGCAGTATCAAACGAATAACTCAGCTTTACAACTTACCAAAGACTCTTGATTAGTGAAACTGTACTTTGACATTAGTTCTTCCTCCTTCCGTGTCAGATATTCGTTCGGAAATGTATAATATCTGCTACTGATTTGGACTGAGAAAAGAGATTTCTTCCCTTGTTTGCTGTTTCATTGTGATTTTTCATTACTTCAATCTTCTTCTCTTTTGAAAAAATATTGAGAGATTAGTCCATTCATATTAGGGTTTTACCTGGAAATAATTCCTTAAAAAAGGGTACTTCGTATATGTGTAGTGCTAATACCCAGTATCAACAAATCAAAAATCAACACTCATGCATGCTGTGCTATTGCCGCCATCTGGGAAAATGGCAGCCGATTTTAACTTTTTTATCGTATCTCGGAAACCGTTGGGAATATGAAAAAAATGTTTGAAATAAAAGTTAAAGATCATAACTAAATACATCTTTTGGTTCCTATAACTTTTGGCCTATCCTTACGGTTTTCGAGAAACACGTAAATTAAAATATCATACTTTTTTTTTTTTAGTTTTTGGAATTTTACTGTGTAAATTACTTTTAACATGTAGATTAATCTCCACTACTGCACAAATTTGCATATCAAAATGCAAATGAAAAAAGATGTATAATAATTTTATGCTTGTAATTATTTTAATTTTCCTTAATATATGATTATTTTTTTTCTTTCTATTTCCCCCAGAAACTGAGGGCAGGGTATCCTACTTCCTTTATTCTTTCTATTGATGATTTATATGCACTAATTATTTTTGTGTTAATTTTTATGAATTTGCATGTGATTGTCGGTTTTTAAAATTGGCTTTGTGGGAATGGTAAATTGCATGATGAGTTAAAAGCTGCCAGAGAGCTAGAAAAGCCTTCAGTATTGGTTACTGCTAGGAGTATTGACCTCTTGCAGCGGAGAGAAGCGAACGGTAATTTCTTTGTGATACATGTCTTATTGTCTGGTACTTTTGTTCTAACGAGCCGTTGGCGGGGATGTTCCAAGTAACCAGAGAAGTGATCTCAACTTCAAAGAATGGGTTGATACACGTCGGATTTTATCCAATGAACGGCTACTTTGCTGCCTGATTTTTGCTATTCAGTTACTGTGATTCGGTGGCAGAAACCCTACTTATAGGCCGATATGCGGCCATGACAGTACATTGCCACAGACAGTGTAGCAGACGGTGCAACAGACGACAGTGCGTCAGACAGGGAAAAGTATGTGATCGACAGAAGTTCGTTTACTTAGCAGCTTGAGCTATAGGCTCGACACTTTTTCGACTCAATAATTTATGCAATCAGTCATGAGATTGCAGGGAGCCCGAGAAGGAAAAGGAAGAAAGCTACAACTATCGATGCATAAAGGCGACCCGGCACGTACATAGCAGACGGAGAGAGTTGAATAATAATTGTTGTTGCTCTAAGTTTTCTGCCGCGCTAAAGCGCGTTTCGTTTTTATTTTTGAAATCCGCCTGGTTTTGTCCGCTCTGAAAATAATTGAGAATTTATTCGGGGAAGGGAGGCACAGGGCGAAACGGTTGTGTATATATGTACATGTTTTTCTTCGAGTTATGTGACTTCATGATAACCTTCTTGGATGTTTCCATTGATAAGATATTCGGGGAGAGAGACAAGATCGGGTAGTGGAATTTAAGACTGCACCAAACAATTTGCGAGGTGTCGTCGCTAGCAGGATTTGAACCTGGGGCACATTGACAAGACGTCAAAGGGTCTTCTAACACTATATGTTTGGAGGAACCGTTAGAAGGCTAACAATTTTTTGGTGTCCGAACAGGGACGGAGTGATTAATTAATCAATCACTAATTATCAGAAACATTCTGTCTACTAAGGCCTGAACAGTACTCGTAAGAGTGAGTCGCGTTTACTTTACTGTTTGTTTATGTTTCTGAGATCCGGGAAAGTAATAGCCACGATGTATCAACAAGCATTGAATCTTAAGGAACGTTTACTCAAAGCTATAGGACGAGGATCTGAAACGGTAATGTCAGAAGAACAGTTGGTGAAGACAATCCGTACCGTTTCTGTAAATAGTGGAAGTGCAACACCGGGTAGTAGCAGGCACAAAGCGACTAAAGGTATGCAACATGAGATACACCGAAAATATACAGAAGATCTGTAAGAGTTCAGAATAAAATTTTCCATCTTTACTGGGGAAGGAAAGGAGATAGACACTTCTTTCCACGTAGGTGAGCTTGATGAATTTTGTGAAGGAAGGGAAATAGACGAAGAGAAATTGTTAAAATATGTTCTGCCAAGATCTCGTCGTAAGAGCTAAACTTTGGTTGAATCATTCTAAGCCTCACCAGCTTAGGATGCTTCAAAAAGCATTCCTCACTGGATTTTTCTCTTTCAATTATTCTTTAGAAATTCTGCAGCAACTAGAGACCGCCTATCAGAGGAGAGATGAGCATTTTTCTAGATTCGAACTTACAAAGTGTGAATGATACAAATGATTTGAAGTACCACCGAGTGAGAGAGAACAAATAATCACTATTTTAAATAAATGTCACCCCTCCTAAGACAATACTTGGGTTACCAAGAGATTAAGACATAAAATCTGGTACGTCCACGGTCCAGAATTATTTACTAAAAGATTTCGCATATGAGAAATATGCGTTTAGAAACGAAGAACGACCTTAAAATAAACTTGAGTTAGCGGCACGAATGTCCAGGCGAAATTACTTGACAAGTTTAACGGAGCATTCTACCGATCCTGCACTGCATCAAATTTTCTCCGCTAGAAAGACGAAGCGAAATGGGGACAAAAGGCGAGTCCACTCCGAGAAAAAGAGGATTTTGTTACGCTTGTCAAAAGCCAGGCCATGGATATAAAACTAGCAGACAGAATCCTAGTAATAAAGAGAAAGAGTCTTCAATAGTTTCGCGTGGCAGGAAGTCTGGAAAACAAGAAGAGAAACCTGCTGAAAAACTCGCGTTTGTTGAGATAGTAATGAGGGGGATGCACAAACTAGGACTTCTGGATTTTGGAAGCAACGCAAACCTTGTGTTGGGGATGATAGTTAGATGATATTGTTGAAAAGAGGACTGAAAAAAACTCTTTGTCTCCGCTGGTTTTCATCTATGAGAGATGGCGTTAGCGTATTCCACAAGCTTGGGTTTTGGCAGACGTTTTACGGCCGGATGTTCTTCCTGACAGCAACCCACAGCAGCAATCCGGGTATGGCCCATCGAAACGTTACTATGAAATGGAGCTCCTACTGAAATTCGAACCCAGGACCCCTCGCACCAAATTTACCCATGTCATACAAACCGTTAGCCCAACGTGGGTGGAGACGCAGAAAACCTACCGTCAACGGTAATATTCGCGTTTGTTTCTGAAGAAGGGCTAATAAAACGAGCCAACGTTGAGATAATAGCCCAACAGTAGGTCAACAAAACTTGCCAACCATTGCCCAACATTTTGTCAACAAAGTACCTCCTGACAAAATGCACCAACCGAGCCAACAACGATTCAACGATGTATCAACTGAGGACTCTTTGCTAAAATACCTTCACCTCACAACCAACTCTCTCCAATGCCCCTAATGCTGGGTATTTGAAGATACTGGTTATAATTTGAAGTTATAACTACTCAGAACAAAACTAGGAAAACCTCCTTTGAACATCCACATACAGCACAATACGTCATTGTTTTGTCCAAATTTACACAGATTAATTTGGTTGTAAAAACCAATAGCCTGATTCTTACAAGGAAGGGGTACCCAGGCGTAACACGCCGATTGTGATAAGATTGCACAGACATAGAGAACATCGAAAAAGAAGCGACACATATTATTTATATCGGCGAACAACCGCATTGATAGGGTCAAATAGGGGCATAAACACGGGGTCAAAATGAGATTGTGTGGAATATTGCGAGGACAAGAAGAGATATGGGAAAAGATTAAATGTACGAAATACTACCCGTAGTCAACGCAAGGCAATGAGGTAGAATGCGCCCATGCGAAGAAAGCAGAACATCCGGAAATGGACCAATCACGTGCACAACATTGCTACAATGTCCTACGGAAATGAGCAAGGAGCAGGAAGAAAGAAGAAACGAAAACGGAAAATACGTGTTTTTGCTTTGGTGCATACTTCGCCCGTATTCGAAAGAGACGCAGATTAATCTCAGTGCACGAAGATAGGAGAACACGCAGGAACGGTGCAAACGCCGTGCGTATAGGCAACCAGCGAGACAGTATTGCACAGTAGGTGGTAATGGGAACAACGATGAGATGCATGCTGGAAACGAAAATGTGTGTGGGCAATAGTAACACAAAAACAAAAATGCATTGCACAGTAGAATGTAATAGCAGGTGGTCCACATATGTAAGATAAACAGCAACAGTAATATCAGTACCACGCATGAGTATCAACATGACATCACTACGAAAATACGCGTACGTATGTACGTACAACATAACAGTATGCAGTTGTCGTGTAGTCTATCTTATTCCCTATTTGAGGGAACGTGTCGGCGTGCGGGGATTTTCACTGGCTCACTCTCCGACTCGAGGAATAATCCTGCCAGGGTTTGAATTTAATTACGTGAGGTGTGACGTCCCTCGACAATCACCACGCTTCGAAGGGGTAGGTCTTCGGATTGACACGAAGACAGCGTGGATAAATAATACCTTGGATTCCTCTTTATTTGACTTGTCTTGTAACAGATTAATTCGGGCACCAGTCAACCAAGCAAATTATATACAACTTTCTACCCCTGTGAAGTATGCATCTCCCCATACCACAACACAAATTATATTTGCCTAATGTCCAGATAAGTATCTACTTGTAAAGGTTCGAGTGAGTGCTTCTGAGTCTGGATTTCCAAGAGAGAATATTAAGCTGCAAAACAATTCAAAAGAAATATCACACTGAATAGATTAATTTAGAGGTCCTAGGCAGCCTTTCGTTTACTGAAATCAAATCCTTTTCCCGAGTGAATGAATACATTTATTTCATGCTATTCGTATTGTTCTTTTTCGCTGTCTAATTGACATAGAAGCTCTAATGGAGAAGAATCTTGACTCTCTTGGAGAACTTGCTGTTTAGGTTTTGCTCGATAGATTCCCCCCAATAGATATTTCTAAATCGCGAGTATTCGATTTCTAGGACGAGCAGTCCTAGGTTTGAGTCGGGATATCCTAAAACCCGAACAGGCAAAATCAAAAAGGGGCCGGTAACCCCTGTATATCTTTAAGAGATATTTAACCAAGAACGAGCAGGTCTCAGTTGCCTAACCTGGACTCTATAATAATTACGCTACTTTTGACCTGGCACCTGTTCAGTCTACTTGTACTAGAAATAAAACGTCGCTTTGGCCCATCTACCACCAAAAGCCTACTGGGTAGCATGAGCAGAACTGAAAAGGTACAGTCAGATTCATAGTAAGAACTCGCTAGCCAAAATAACAGGCTCACTTCTAGCTAAATTTCTTTGACAAAAAGAAAACAACTTCTTTGATAATCAACTTCTTTTAAACATTTGATTATTCTCTTAAGCGCAAGTAGATAATAAGTTGTGCGCTCTAATACCCTGTCAATTTATCCTCCTCTAGGATTCAGGGAGTGAACAAATTTACTTCGTAAGCCGTCGATACAGGACGATCAGTCCAATATCAGAAAATACAAAGGTCATTGGGTGGGTTGGGATTTATCAATAGCACCGAAAAGACCAAGAAGGTCCCCAGTACTCCCTTCCCTGAAATTATGACCGGAACCATATTTATCCCTCGATTCAGGTTTTGAGAATTCATGAAAAAAATACAATTTACGAAACTATTCCGTAGTTTGAAATTCAATCTTCCGAAGTTCGAAAAGAAAAAAATAAACCACAAAATCAATAGTTGTTGAAATTGGGGATCGTCGAGCTTATTTTCGGGTAATAAATTTGAACTTGTGAGCCCTTCCAAAATCTTAACATATACATCTGAGTACTTTTGAATATCTACCCAGACTGCTAGTTGTACTGAAGACATCTCTCGCTCCTGACTCATCTGGAGGCGATCATGGCTGTTTCCCTCTCAGAGCCGCGAGATGGAAGTATTCTGCTCTGATACCAAGTTCAAGACTTAGTGATCGACTGACTGACCGATGACGACTGACGTGGGTGATAACCCTCACAGCGTATATATATATGCGAGTCGATTTCTCCCATACGATGCTCTTCAACAAAAGCCCTACTTGTTCATTTCTCGTTGGACGTTACTGGGGAAAGAGGGGATTAACTAAAAGACTTTCCGACAGGAAAAACGAGCTGAACACGGAAAGGGAGGGCTGCAACAATAACTATAGCAGCGACTGTCTTATTCACTTGGACTTTCTTTAAGGAAAAAAAAAGAGTATATGTACTGGAAAAGAACTCCCAGCAAGATTTCCTCTAGAACTGAAATATACAGAAATAAAAATTACATGAAATACATACATAAATATTTGAAATACTATACATTATCCTTAATTCTAAATACCTGGCCAGATTTTTTACTTACTCTATGCATACAGGAGAAATTTACATACAAAAGTTTCAAGAAAATATCATAAAATCATAATATGTATAATTAATAATTGGATAATTTTAAAGATTAACGAGTTCTGGAGTATTTACTTCTGAACACAGTGGTGTATGCTGGAAACAAGTCGCTTACTCCTGATAAGTAGCACAAAAATGATATTAAATCAAGAAATTGTCCAAACAAAAACAGTGTTGGCACCACGAACACTTGATGATGGATGGGTTCTGGCACTCTGCTGCGCAGACCAATGATTTCAACTGATGAAAACAAAACTCCACTGGATTTGGAAAGCAATCTGGTGGTGTTGAAAGATATCCAGAACGAAACCATGCGTATTGGAATAGACGTATGTACCGTGGAGACGACAGTTGATTAAACACAAGGGATTGAAGTGTCAGGATATCGTCTCTGCTGTGCAGATTGATGTTGAGTTGCTGAAGGTGTACCGCATCAGATACTTTGAGTACGAAGTTCTTCCAAATTCTGAAACCATACACGTCCAGAGGTTGTATTAACCTAGTTGTGTGCGTAGGTATCGTATAATGTTGCATTGCATGTCCAGTGGCATTATTGTTGCCAAATCGGCTAGATCATAACCCGTCCACGAGTCGACTAACAGTACCGTTTGCTCATTGATCTGTGTAAAGAACACCGACTTCACTTTCCCAGATGATGATGCACAAATGTATAAGTTTTGTGGGTGGAACATTGTTTGTGAATCCGTGGCCCAAATGTACCATGAAGCTCTTTCAAGGCTATGAGCATGAGCGACAGCAAACTTTCCACTGGCAGATATAACAGGCTTTATTGTGTAGCTATGTGTGCAGGTAGGTAGAGTTTGCATTGTTGCTGTGATATGCTCCTCTCCTCGCAGAGCCAGATAGCATCCAGAGTGAAATTCCAACATAAAGCCGCTCTGATTTGTGTTATATACGTTATCCTCGCCATGAGCAGTAATGAGCGAACGTATATTTTGGACGGTTTTTAGCGCTTTCGTGCGCTTGAGTGGACTTCGCTGTAATACTATGTGTTACAAATTTTGTAACTTTTCGTGCAATGATACCGTGATGTGTTTTAAATCGCCATAACCATTTCTTCGACGCTTTGAAATTAGTAATAGCTGTTCTTTGGTTTGCTTCTAACATCCAACGTTGCAAGTCTGTGCCATGTACAATTAGATGACGCTGTTTTGCTGTCGTAAATTGCTCATACACAGTTCGGTCTATCACGGCTAGCTTTTCACGCTTGATTCCACCTTCTGTGATCTGTTTCTCCCATCTATATAGGTCTGTTCTGCATTTGACACGCTTGAACCGTTTCTGTACAGATTTCCAGGACATCTTTCTCTTCTTTCCACGTTTCCAAAACGATACTGCCTTCCGCTTATATTCCACGTTAACAGTGTAACTTCTGTTGACTCGGGTTGTCTGTACGTTGGAGGTCGTTGGGTCATCCCACTCATCCATTTCATCTTCACTGGGCATTCTTGCAATGTCTGATCTATTGCTCTATAATAGGTCTTCTTCAATGTCAACATACATGTGCCCATTCGTCTTGTAACTTTCCAGGATGTCAAAAATGTAGTCCTTGAGCTCCATTTCCGTTTCCCGTCGTGGTGTTTGGACACATTGCGTTGCCTGATACACCTCCACCAGCAAATCCAACACATTCAGGGGATTCACATAGACAATCTTGCGACCGCAAAACGTCACACGTCCACTTGCACCTCACCCCATTTTGTTACACACCCACAAATACGCACAGACAGACACCACCAGTTGCACAACAATCAAATACCACTCCTGCTACCACACCGTCCACTGTTCACCACTGGGTCTCACAAGCAGTTGCACGTCGCCTTGTTTGTCTTGTTGAGGATAGTACCTGTGACACACGCAAATGCACATACAGCATTTACTGTCTCTACACCTCGAGTAGGCAACTTTGCACGCCCAATCCAGCTCGTATCACATACGCTGCCTTCCATACTCTCACAGTTCACAACTGGTTTTGTGTTCAACATCAACCTGCTCTTTCTTTCCTTACAGTATCTGCACGCACCATGCCGTACTACGTCATCTGACCTTGCAATCCATCATTTATGAGTCCATTCTACAACTCAAGTTGATGTTCTGAAATATATGCAACCCACTGTACTGTACTGTCTCGCTGGCTGCCTATACGCACGGCTTTTGCATCCTTCCTGCGTGTTCTCCCATCTTCGTGCACTGAAATTAATCTGTGTCTCTTTCGCATACGGGCGAAGTATGCACCCAAAACAAAAATACGTATTTTTCGTTTTCGTTTTTTCTTTCTTCCTGCTCCTTGCCACCCTCTTCGCTCATTTCCGTAGGACATTGTGGCAATGTTGTACACGTGATTGGTCCATTTGCGGATGTTCTGCTTTCTTCGCATGGGTGCGTTCTACCTCATTGCCTTGCGTCGACTACGGGTAGTATTGCGTACATTTAATCTTTTCCCATATCTCTTCTCGTTCTCGCAATATTCCACACATTCTCATTTTGACCCCATGTTTATGCCCCTATTTGACCCTTTCACTGTGGTTGTTGGCCGATATAAAAATATGTGTCGCTTCTTTTTCGATATTCTCTATGTCTGTGCAATCGTATCACAATCGGCGTGTTACACCTGGGTATACCCTTCCTTCTTAGTTAATATATTAATTTGCATTGCCTATATAGTCGCTACAAACATAAAGTACTAACACTTTGAAATGAATACTGATTACAAGATCAAAACATACACACACACACACCAAGACAAGTATTCAACTTGTATTTCACAGAAACACGTCCATGACACCTCCTTTCTCCAGATCTAAATGACCTTAGCACAATACCCAATTGCATCTATAAAAATATTTGAATTTAATTTGCACTATGTACATTACCGCGCCTAAACCTCCAACGTAACTTTTAAGAAACACATTAATCAACACTATCTTCCTTCCTACACGCCATTGCCGATGTTTTTGAAAAATAAAAACCATTGACTTCTAAAAAAGGAAATGACTTTAAAATACTCTCTACAAAACACTTATTTTCAAAATAGTCTATAGTGATAGCTGCGGAATGCGATGTCCACCGTTAATCCGTGAGCTACGTCATCATAGCTAGCCCTCCCACCTCCCCGTGCGCAACGTCTCATCCTTTGATTCTTCCTCCCTGCCGCCAAGGCGCCAACCACTAACTGATTTCGAATAGTCGCATGATTAAACAAAGAAAGTGAAATGCATATGGTTGAAAGAAAAGCACAATAAAAGTGGTTGGCCCAAATGAGCATCCATGGCAATAAACCAACCACCTTACGGTTGAAAAAAATAAATGACGTTGGCTCAAGTTCAATTCCGGGTGGAAAATAACAATCTTACGGTTGAGAAATTAAGAACAAACGTGATTGGGCCAGCATTACCAGTTGGTTGGCAAAACAACCATTTTGTATTGAAAAATTAACAATAAAGGTCGTTGGGCCAACTAAGGAAATGGCTGTCATCCCAAACGCTATTTGCCAACGATAAATATTATTATAACATGTATTATGTATAAGTTGGCAAGTCAATCTACGATTTGCAACAAACACGCGCATTTTCTGCTGTTGGGCCAAAGGTTTGTGCTACATGAGAGAGCGCGATAACCACATGACTATGCAGGAGCCCTGAAAAATGTATTTCATGAAGAAAATATTTTCGTAGCTACAGGGGAGTCAATGGTTAGAGAGCCTTGTATGTACATTTGTATTTACAAGGAAAACGTATACAAGTAAGGTTATTTATTATCCGTAAATTTCGTAACCCGAAGTAACATACTGCGTTGGACCAACTTACATTGTTACGTTGACAACGTTGTTTCATGGTGGGTTGGATTTCCAACCATGGCCCAACCACAAAAACACCAGATAGGCCAATTGTTAGCTAAATGTTGAAAGACTAACGAAAGGTCAACGTGAAGGTGTGCACGGTTGTTAACACTTTGGGGTTAAATACATTGTAGGGCCAACCATAAATAATACGCTAAAACATACATTTGCCCAATGATTGTTTCTATAACCAAAAACCAATACTCATTGTCAGATTTTGTAATTTCACTTAGCGAAATATAAAATGACATTAGAAAAACTGATTACCTTATTCTGGTTGTTAATTTGCTGCAAGGAAAGTGACTGTCAGTTATCATGCAACATTTGCGCGTGCGCTAGTACTTACTGATAGATGAACGTACCGAAAATGTTTTGTAAAAAGCCCCATTCTATTTTTTTGTTATTTTCTATATTTATTACACGTGCTATACAAAAGTAACTTCTATACAACTTTCCCTCTGTCTATGCCACCATATTTCACGTCTGAGTTGAGGAAGTACATATTCAACGAAGACTTCATAGCCGGGTGGTAATGTAAAAGGAATTAAAACCTGCATAGGGCGAGAAATATAAAAAAAAAAGAGTGGTCAAGACCACGGATAACAAATCACAATATCGTAGGTTCCATTCCAGCCGCAGAAAAGTTGAAAATTTTCAGCTACAAGTGAAGACGAAAGAGCAATCTGCGTAATGGGATAAAGATAGAATAAAGATAACTTTTTTAAATAAGTAATACGTAATTCTATTTATGTAAAAAGTAAATTTTCATATAGTTGGCCGTACGTTGGGCAGCGCTGTTGAGGCCAACGTTATGGCCAAAGACCAAATATAGTACAGCCCGAACCTTACTGAAAATCCAACGTTAAAGCATAAAATCATATTTTCGTTGGGCTAACAAGATTTTGCTACTTCGGACTACCTGGTGTTAGGAACAGAATTTATAAAGAAAGCGGGAATCTCCATGAGGCTATCCAAAGGAAGTTGGAGTTTCGAGGTACAAAGCGAGGTAGTTCCCTCTGAAGAAAGAAAGAACGAGGCAATAAAATCAAACCTAAGTAAGGGCTGCCAGAGACCAGCGCAAGAGGAGTACATCAATAGAGGAGACAAAGCGAGTTCCAAGAAGTAGCGGGTTTTGTACTGAAATGATTTTCGTTTTAGATGGAAGCGTGAGAATAGAAGTGATTCGAAAGATAATTTATGCGTAGTGAATTGATATTAACAAATATTACTATTATATTTTTAATGAAATGTAAGTTTGTGATTGATAAGTAGTTATCTAGAGTTGGTAGGTGGTGCGGCGACGAACGAAACGAAAGGGTTAGAATAGGTAGCTTGAAATGTAACATGAAAGACTTGATTGGCTCCAGTTTGAATTTGTTGTAGGATGTGTGGTCGTTGCGATGGTTGGACATTTTGCAGTGTGAGAGAGAGACAAAGGATAAGAGCTGTTCGACGGTGATAGGTTGCTATAATATAAGATGTTTGTTTTGGATGAAGTCAGTATTTGGTGGTTGTTCAGTGACACGGAGGTCGCGTCTAGTTGGTTCAGAAACTAGCTTTGGAACGGTAGCTGTAGGTCGGATGGGGTTGATTGCAGGTAGAGCATCTAGGTGGAAGCTGTATGATGGTACACTGTCGGGTAGGAAGAGGACCGGAAGAGAAGCTACATTTAGGTTCGTTAGGACATTGATGAGTAGGATGAGAATTATAGATCTGACACTTTTCACATCGGATTGCTATAGGTACTTATACATATATAGGGTGGTCCTCAAATATCTCGGCTCCTATTTCACATAGAGCTTTGAAATAAAAAAGTTAATTACTAAGTTGCATATGGCAAATCGAATGGTATTATCTTCAGTATCAGTGGCGGACCGGGAATACCCATACGAGGGGTCAACTACAAAATTTTAAATGGAAAGTGTGGTAACTATTCACTTCTTCGGAACAAGAAGTGAAAATGGAACACCTTTTAGAGGAAACATGTTGTAATATTACCTACGGTATAGCAGCTACGACAGCCAATTGTTATTGGAATGATAGTAAAGGCGCGGCGCCTCAAATTAACATTTCAAATATCTTGGCTCCTATTTCACATAGAGCTTTGAAATAAAAAGTTAATTACTAAGTTGCATATGGCAAATCAAATGGTAATTTTTTCAGTGTCAGTGGCGGACTGAGTATATCCATACTGGAGGTCAACTACAAAATTTTAAATGGAAAGTAGGGTAACTATTCACTTCTTTGGAACAAGTAGTAAAAATGCAACAAATGAAGCGTATGCGCGAACAAAAGTCTATGCCAATGTCTTTTAACACAGTAAATAAACTTTTGTTTGTGCATACGTCTCAATGTTCAGAGGAAATATATTTTTCATATTCGATACAATATAGCAGCTACGATAACCAATTTTTATTGAATGATATTACTGCATCTCAAATAACCCTGTTCCTCCTATACAGTCCTTTAGTAAAGTTCGTTCCCCGTGGCAAACATTTGTGTCATCAAGGCTAAGGGTGGGCCAACACTGTATCAACTGCCAGTCTTTCCGAACCCAATGGTGGGCCCCACATTAGTACTTTATTTTCAGTCGGGTGTCCGGATTCTATTGGTCACGGAATGTATGCGTAAAAATTTGTCTGATTTTCTTTTAAATACTTATTCGTTAAGTTGTTTATAATGAGAGCGCTCGACGCAAGCTAAAGTAATACTCACTCTTGTAATAATCATATTACGTACACCAGTGAATACGTGCCGGTCGGGTAACCGTGCGGTCTACGCCGGTAGGCCAACGCCTCGACGGTCCCGGGTTCGAATTCCGGCAGGGACATGGATGTTTGTGGATTTTAATGGCTAAGGGGTGAAACGTGACGGGCCGAAGTCCAAAGTTATTAGACTGGCCCATATAAAAATAAAGTTTACCAAAGTTTTTCCAATAACAATTGGCTGTCGTAGCTGCTATACCGTAGGTAATGTTACAACATGTTTCCTCTAAAAGTTGTTCCATTTTCACTTCTTGTTCCAAAGAAGTGAATAGTTACCCCACTTTCTATTTAAAATTTTGTAGTTGATCCCTAGTATGGGTATTCCCGGTCCGCCACTGATACTGAAAATAATACCATTTGATTTGCCATATGCAATTTTGTAATTAACTTTTTTATTTCAAAGCTCTATGTGAAATAGGAGCCGAGATATATATATATGCTCCGAGTGTGAGTAGATCGTTGATGGTTTCCTGTAACTGAGTGAGGACACGAACAAGATCGGTGGGGCTTGACTGACATTCGATGCGAATGATTTTGGTGAATTCATACTTTTCTTGTCTGAATTAATCGGCTATTTCTTCGTTTGTCCAGGTAGGGTCAACACGACAGATAACTACTGATAGTAATGGTGACTTTCCTGGTGGTGATAGCTGTTTAGGTCGTGCAGATGTTAGATTAGTCAGTTTAGTGGATGTTCCAAAAATCTCAAAGCTCAAAAATCTTAAAGCTGTACTTATTACGTATGGTTGGTGCTGGATTAGAATCTGGAGATTTAATGACACAATTGCGGGTAGGAATGAGCTGTGAAATTGAGTACCTAGGTAAGTACTTCAGAAGCTGATTGAGAAGGAGCTTAAGATTTTGAAATGTAGAATCGAAGTTGCTAAGAAGGAAGGAATATATTGGTGCAGAAAGTGTTGAATTACCGTTGTCAATATGCATACTGACAGAGGTTTTGCTTTCACTATCGTCATCCTGTTAAACATGTTGTTTTTTGTTTGGAGGTGAATTAGGTGGTTTGTTGCCATTGTCGCGTGTTGATGTGCGCGATCGAGTTCGACTTTCAGTA
Source organism: Lepisma saccharinum (assembly GCA_022664845.1). Classification (NCBI taxonomy): domain Eukaryota; kingdom Metazoa; phylum Arthropoda; class Insecta; order Zygentoma; family Lepismatidae; genus Lepisma; species Lepisma saccharinum. The sequence continues at coordinate 19,971 of JAGDQP010007016.1, forward strand.
GGTTTTTCTTTTCTAGAATGTCTAAATTGATAGATGGCTCGATAGTCACTAGGTGGTGGAACCTTAACCTGAGCCGGAAGTCCCACCATATTTTCAGTCCGTCCTGGGTCCGAAGCACGTGAAATAGAGAATAAAAATAGCTGATGATATAAACAGTATTTGTGCAACGGCTGCTGCCTCAAACTAACTTTTACCTTCCAACACTGTAAAAATTCCGTCGATCCCAAAGTTGGCGTACGTGTATCGATCTCGCCTATGCGTAGTACAACACAGGGTCCTCGCTATCACGCTAACGAACAACAATTAGACTAGGTAGTAGTTAGTACACAATGTAACTCACATTCATCATTTACATTATTAAAATAATGCATCTTCTACAACATTTTAACTTTGGCATAAACTCTTATTCAATTTCTGAAATACATAATTTCTTTCTTTAAACATAACATGTTGAATTATTATTGAAATTACTTACAAATTAAACTCAGTTCCATTTCTCAATAAATAATAATCTTTCGTTACACCAGGCGCTGTCTGTCTGTTTGTTACCCCGTTGAACAACACCCACATTATTAAATTATTTAATTTGTATTTCAGTTTAATAATATTCTACCCCTTGGTGTTCAAAAAAGCCATAATTTCGTTTTAGAAAGAGAAAAAAAGTACTTCACGAGTTCACAGTTTAATCTTGGTGTTGTTATTGGCCCGCACCTCTTTTAAAGCCCGCACCTCTCTGTATACAGTCTCTCCTTTACTAGATGTTCGACTGACATTTTGAATAGAATTAGCACAGGTATTGAGAAGTTGCACGGTTCAAGCAAGCCGAACGTTTCTACTGATTTCTCCCCTCCTTAGCTGTCCATTACTTCCAGAAGGTGGCAGTTGTGGCGCGCAAGCGACAAGACCTCCTCCCAGACTGTAAAAAGCCGTCTGCTAGTTATTCGCTGTTTCTCTGTGTGTGTGTGTGAGCGAGAGAGAGAATGTTTGTGTGAGAGAGAGAGTATGTGTGTGTGAGCGTGTATGTATGTGTGTGTCAGAGAGAGAGAGAGAGAGATAGAGATAGAGGGAGAGAGAGAGAGAGCGTGTATGTGTATGCGCGACTCTCGAACTCTACGTAACGATACTGGAGTGACTGCTTAGTGACGAAAGATAGACACCAGAGCAAATATTTAAACTCGTATGTCTCCTTACAGTCTAATCCAATTTAGACCAAATTTTCAGTTTTATACGCAGAATATCGCTGAGCGGCCCGTTTTTACTTAAGTTTTAATACCTGAGTTATTCATATCATAGTATACCATACTCTAATAGAAATCACTGCAAATATTTACGGTTTTTGCAAGAATTAAGACATAAATGAAAAACAGACCACACAGCGATATCGAGCGTAAAAAGCTGAGTTAGAACTGAAAATTTGGTCCAGATTGGTTTAGACTGGAAGTGGACAAACGAGATTAAGTGTCCTTTCCGCTTCCTGGCTTCATATATTCATGAAAATTTTGGCAGCATTAGCAATCAGTGCAGTATCGCTTTTAGATAGATGTAATGTTCACTTGTAAAAGATACGTTTTTAAACTCTCACTAACTCTTTTCTGTTATGATTGTCTTCAGTGTACTTAAAGACTTTGACTTCTCTACATCAGAAACTGTCTTATCGTGTATCATTAGTTCATCATACAGAAAAGGAATATCTTGAATTAAATGTTTGTGCTTTTCTTCATTAAGTGTGTCACTCACCAAGATTGAAGTCAGAGCGGAGTCAAGAATCATATGTGCATGGAAAGCTCTGGATACAGCTTTGCCATTAATTATCTTCTTTACTGCGTTCTCACCATAGATCAATTGCAAAAGTCTTCAATATCGGAATCAATACTCCAATTGCACCAAGGAAATTCATCAAGGTGTGGAAAGATCCCAAAAGGGAGGTTGATCGAATGTAAGAACTGGAGAATATCCTTGCGTCTTTGATAAATCACAAATGTATTTTATAGTTGATAAAATGCACTTCATATTACTTGATTGAAGGTTGATTATTGGTAGTATGACAACAGTGGATTTTCAACAACTATAAGAACGGTGAATGCTCTTCATTGTGTCTGACTATCCAGGAATATTTACTCTTAAGTGTCATGCTGTTTTCCAGAGGAGATCGGTGTGCATATATGTCATTTCTAATGAGGATAACACGTCAAATTTCAAATCACCAAGCGAGCTTTTGTTGTTGAAATATTCATAGATGTTAATATTTGCTATTTCCTTCACTATATCATTTGATATATTCTCACGAGGAATAATTGGTGTTGTTTTCTGACTTGGTGTTATCGCTGCCATCATTCCCATGCCATGAAATGTATTATCACCTTTCAGCGTAGCAATGCTGTGGTCAATATTGTCATCAGCAAAAATAACTGTGCTACTTTCATTCGGTTCCATAAGGTGTCCACCAGTAGCAAAAGACGCATTCCGCATAAACTTTCTGATTTCTTGGTAGAAACAACCGAAACCAAGATGACTCAGTACATCTAAAAGGAACTGGGAACGAAAATGGGTGTACACCAAAACTGATAGCATTGGTGTTAGTATTGTTCTTGGTATACAAGCCTGCATTAGTGATTGACCAATAGCAGCAATATTTAATTCATCACACCCAGAAAATATTTTCGAACATAGTAGTTTTAGGCTGGAGGGAAGATATTCCACGCTCTCTTCTAATCCCAAATCGGCTGACGCAGGATGATATTCTTTGTTCCCAAGATGAACTGTCTTGTGCTTTATATCACTCTTAATTAACTTAGCGGCCGTTTCAGTTATTCACATCTTTTCAGTTTCATCATCTACATTCTGTTGACATTTTTAATGATTTCTTGTTATGGAACTAACAGATTCTCTTAAAATGACAATATATCGTTTTGGCCTTGTTTCTCACTTCTGAATATTGATTCACCGAAGTGTTCAATGAGTTTAGATTTTAGGTAACGACGGCTGTACGCATTTTCTTTCGCATGCTCCAAGTATTGGTTCATTGGTGTAGTTCGATCACTGATTGTATGTTGTTCATCTTCATTTTCCTCTAAGTATGAGCATACTTTTGCAAATGCCTGTGCTACTATTTCATTTTCAGGTCGACCTGATTTTTTTTTCGTTTCGTCATTTCTTTTTCGATATTTGAAGGGTTCGGGAATTTACACTACAGGATTGATGGAACACAATTAGCTGCAAATAAGTCATTTTCAAGTACTCCAGGCGCCCTTGTACCTCATAAGGCCATTTGTCATTTCTTTTGTTACATATTTCACGCACTGTATTTGTAAATGTACTTGTCTTAACACTCACAGATTCTGATCTACGGCTGTGTTTTGCACTGAAATCTACAAACGGTCCACAGAAAAAGTAATCAGTTTGGTTATTAAATATATTAAATACACTATCACTGGAACGCGATCTCTTCCTGGAAGTAGATGGTTCGACCTCACTAGATTTCCTCCTGACAGAAATCTCTATATTTTTCTTGTCTGTGAAGCGCTTCCGACATAAGGAATGCACTAAATCTATGGTAGACACAATGATATACGAACAACATTTTCTGCTAGCCTGGTTAATTCCATTAGCACTTTTTTGCAATTGAATTAAATCACCTGATTCACTGTCTTTTTTACAAATAATGCAAATTTTTCCACAAGTATCAATTTTTTCTGATGAACCAGATCAGTTAGGTCGTTAAAATGAAGTAATCATTTTCATTTTTAACCTACGATAGACAAAAGAAAGCATAATTAATAACCAAGGTTATATTCTCTTGTAAAGATAAACAATAATATATGAACTGAGCGTTTAAAATTAACCCCTAAACATGTATTACAGCTATCATCCTAGTAACGAAGAAATGGCTTTCTTTGCGCTGGCGGTTATATTGGAAACTTCTAAAAAAAATAAAAAAATAAAAATTCCCGTGTAAGAATTTTGTCGGATTTTGCATATGTTAGAAAGTGATTCATAAGAAGTTTAATGCCATTGGAATTGTTTCTGTTGCAATTTGTTCAAGGTTAAATGCTATCTTCAGTAGACTATAGAACAATTTTAGAGCATGAAGTGACAATGACTTAGGTAGAATCAGGCAGCAAAGAGGCACAAGGTAGTAATTCTATACTACAGCAATTACTGGAGCAATTTGGAAAACAAAACCAGAAATTTGAAGCTATGAGACACGATATTAAAGATGATGTTGAGAAGCTACGAAGATGATGAAAGTTAAAGTCAGTGGTCAGAGGTTAGATCAGAAATTTGATACCCTTCAAGGCAAGATGCAGGAATCCCATGAATAATGCAGATCTAACTTCACTAAGCTAAATGAGAGGTTAGATATGCACATAGACAGTAAAAATAACATTTCATTGGTATTGAGGTAAACTTCAAAAGGAATACCGAATCTATTAATCACATCAAGAAAGATCAAGACAAATGAAAAGGTATAAAGGATACAACCAGAAGTAATCAAGAAAGATCTGGAAAAGTATTGAAAAAAGGTGATCGATACCGAGATCAAGAAGCCGCTACCTTCTCATAGTGTTATGAACGAGGAAATACATGACCGGGAGATGTACCCCAGAAATGTATATACTACCAAACCTCATGAAGAAATGGATGCGAGTAATGTAATGTCACTCTCAAGAGAGAAAAGAAGGCCTTACTTTGTGCAAGGATTGATGAGCGCACTGAAATAGTCGAATCGTGAGAGAGGCAAGTATAAAGGATATCAGTCAAGTTCCCAAATGGAAGAGCAATGTGAATCATGAGAGCCCTACAAAATATTTGGAAGAACTTACACATTACTTCAAAAGTCTGGGTATAGAAGAGGAAGACCGAATGTATATTATCTGCAGAGCGATGATAAGCAGCTCAGAAGGCTGATTTCATATGATCAAGGATAAGGTACACAACTACCGAGATTATTTCGAAATGTGTCTGGGGAAATATGCTAGTAGAGACATGATCGAAAGTACCTTGAAATATCATCGTATTGAACTGTACACTGTAAACAGTAAGGAACAAGAGATAGTACAATTTATCCTCAAACTAACATGAATGGATCCGTACATCACAGATCAAGAGCTGGTTAGAGAGGCAGTGGATGTCTTAGAATTTAAGAAGAACGCTACCATACACAAACCATAACACCACAAAAGGATTGCTAGAATTCTTGGCAAGACAAGGTGGTATACGGACGACAAAAAGTGATAACCAGTCCAAAGATAATAACAGCAACCAGCAACAGAATAAACCCTAGCAGAAGAAGTGGAAAAAGAATAAGAACAATGAAGGAGGTTTGCAGGGTCCAATAATAGTAAATACCCTAGACCATATGAACACAGAATCAAGGGTATATGTTTACCCAGGTAGTCAAGTGTAGTTAGTAATACAACCATCTCGTGTATTACCTGAAAATTGGAGACAAGCTACCATACCCAGTCGTCTTCGTATTAGTAAGGGTAGCAGCAGCAGCAGCAGCATAAGAAGTGAAGAGGCAGTAAGAAGTATAATATTAGATTGTTCTCTATATTTTTAGGCAACGTCGGATACGGGAAGGGACAAGATGGGACGCAAGGCAAGATATCATTTTTTTAAATACATTTATCATCAGTTTACACTCCCTGGAGTACAGGAAGGAATGTAGGTACACTTTATTCACTAATATCAAGAACCTAAAAATACGAGGGATATGCCTGTGCTTATATTTTAGAATCCTTACTGAGTACTGTAGTTTACAAGAAATTACAAAAAAGATGTTAAATTCAGTATACATCAGGCAAGTTAACTGAAATTATTTTCATTCCAAGATGTTACAGATTTACAGATAACCAGCCACAAGTTCATACATAGCGCGCAATTATTTATTGTGATACTTTCAACCTAGTAACCAAACCTCCTTATTATCTTAATCCTACCTGATGAGGCGAGATAGTATTAGCAATTTTTGTTTAAATACTGAGCGTAAGTAAAAGTGTTGTTATCACCCATACAACCAACTTTATCTCATTTACCCTCGTGTTAACAATCTCCTCTTTCTGTTGTGGAGCTGTGAATGAACTTTCAAAATTACTTGACAATTATTGTTGATCTGTGAATCGAATTTTGGCCATGAAAAGTCTCCTATCACTTATATCAGCTAGTTCTTCATATAGTTAATGCAAAGCGGCCATTGGTAGAGCGTTAGCTTAGCAATCGCCTGCTTATCGTGACTGGGATATTTTAGTGTTCTTGTAAGTAACTCCATAGAACTATCCGGATGATACCTCTAAGGTAGGCCCTAGCCGAATTCTTTAAAAGATCCTATACCCGACCTATTCCTGTGTGAGCCACAGTTGTCTAAAGGCCATAAATTAAAATCAAAGTCAAAAGGCATGTAATTTATAGTTCTAAGGACTTCTATCGATATTTCCAATGCCACAAAGCCGATTGTCTATTTTAATGACAAAATAGCTGATTTTCACAGAAACAGCACATCATTTGATTATGTTGAAATGCTTGTATTACATTGTGGTCAGAAAAATGGTGCATTAATTTCTTCCTTTTCCAAGTATCTATATTAGGAATCGTGTTATTTTACATTCTTTTCTTTAGTTCACAATGGTTCGTGGTGTCCTCAAATCTTGCAATGTGAATTTAACTCATTTCCCGACGTCATAGAATTATGAAATTTTACACAGCGACGTAAGTCGGGCGACAATATAATATTGCATTGTTATTTTCATATATTTCTATTGTTGGTGTGTGTTTGATTGCAATGATATCGGAGGACCACTATTAAATTTTAATAGACTGTAAATCACATAGGGGATTCGCATCCACGGATACACGATTTCTTGATTAATGCGATTTAATGACAGAATTAAATATTACATAATAAGAA
>JAGDQP010007016.1:36877-69390 GCA_022664845.1 Lepisma saccharinum
ACCATTCTCGCTCTACATTCCAAAGACTTTTTTTCTCTCTCTCTCCCCCCCACGGCAGTCCTTGGGGTGAAAGACCAAAATCTCTCACTATTTGAGAAAAAACATTTCAATGCCATCTGTGGGCAAAGAAAAAACAACACTGTTTTGGAAGACAACTCGCAACATCTATATATTTATAAATTTTAAAATATATTTAAATTTTTCTTCTTAATATGGACCGTAAATACTAGCCGGTAACAGTGAAAAGTTTGACGGGTTGCAGAACACTTTAGGATAGGGTAAAAATTCATTAGCTTGAGAAAAAGTATTCGAACACCGAAATAACTCGAAAAAAATCAATAAAAATACTTTTTAAAAACGTACTTTTCTTAAACAATTCGTACTAAAAAGCAAAAAGTATTTTTTTTTTATCAATGATTAAAAAGAAAAACATGGGGCGTGGAAATTGAAGAATTTATAAAGTGACTATATATGAGAGCGCGCCGCATACTTTTCTTTGTAATCATGCATAAACAAAATTATTTTTTACTTTTTAGCACGAATTGTTTAAGAAAAGTGTCTTTAAAAAGTATTTTTTTTTTCGTATTAGCGTACGATTTTACATCTTTAATATTATATGTGAGATACATTCGTCTTTTTTGTCTTACACCTTCAACTGTTCGTACCTTCCACTACGTTGTTCTGTCCTAATTAGTTTGTTTTATTTCTCTTTATTCTTTCAATATTAGTCTCCTCCAACCTGCTTGTCGCCAACCGGGTAACCATGCGGTCTAAGGTGTTAGGCTAGGGACTCGAGGGTCCCGGGTTCGAGTCCCGCCAGGGGCATGGGTGTCTTTTAACTCGAACGTGACGTGACTGGCCCATATAAAATAAAGTTTACCAAAGTTTTATCCAACCTGCTTGTAACAATATTCCTTTATTAGTTAACTTTTTAAACAAATTATTTATATGATTTCCCTCCAGCTGTACAATGGCTTCCAATCTCATTAAATTTCTCCTTCCTTTCTTCCACATTTCTACTACATACAAAGGGTTGATCAGCTTTATCTTGTTATTCATTAAGTCATTGAAAATATTTGTTTCACTATTGCCAATCCAGATCTCAGCATTCCTTATTCTCACCTTTGTTTCATTAATGACTTGTTTCCTCATTTATAGAACTTTTTTAAACATTTGAAAGGCAAAATACTAATTTGATTCCAAGTTTAGGGATTTTTTCTTATTTTGTAAGAAGTTATGTACTCACATATAAATAATAACTTTGTTTAATTTATAATAATATTATTGTTTTAAAACTATTTTGCGCAAAACATTGAGTTTGTAAATTTTATTGGTTGAAACCCGGATGAAGGTCAAGTATCTTCATCACTTGTTGCTCTTTATGAATGCATTGTAATTTCCGTTCTTACGGGAAATTACAAATTGAGTGGCTTTATTTTGATCCCAGAATGAAATGTTTGTTTTGTATGATCACGTGACAGTTCATTCATTCATTCACTCTATCCGGCCGTAGGTTCTTCCTGCTAGCTTTTCACTCCCTGCGCACCTCTCATAAACCCAGTGAAAGACTCCAAGTGCAAGGCTTCAGCGGCGGGGCGAACGAAATACGATTGCGTGGTGAAATATCTCTTTCTCTTTCTGTTTTTCTAGCATCAGAAACAATTATACGCATGCGCGGAAGTAAAGGTGTGCTGCTGTGTTCAATAGATAGCATGGGCCTTTGCGGAGTTCACCAGATAACGTTCTCGCGAGAGGAAAGTAGTTAGTTATTTGCGCGACTCGCAACTGCTCTGATAGGAGACTGGTTCGTGTGCCTACCGCTGTTAGTCCGTTCAGTTAGTTTCCTCCACGTAAACGTTGCTTTTTCATAAACGCACGTGAAAACAGGTGTTATTGTTTTGTTAAACGTACACAGAAAAAAAAGAGGGAATTTATTGGCACGTTTGTTGTCAAGACGTTAGCTTAGCCAAATCATTTATTACTTTTTCTTATCTTTTCCATTCCTCTGTCTCCCTTTCTCTCTTGTCTTTTTCTTCTGTTTATTCTTCTTCCTGACCGTTTCTTCCTCTCTTCCTTCTTTCATTCTAGGCGTACTTTTCAAGCAGCTGTTTTTGATTGACAAGGACTGACACGCACATTTATCATCGTCTGTTGGCTGGAACGGTATGTAGACTTCTTTTTGTTTTAAAAAGACAACGAACATAACATGAAATTAGTATTATTCTTTGACTTCTTATCAACTTGATTTTTTGTTTCTAATTTTCACATTCTTCATTTCCAATATTCTTCCACCTGTTACATAATGACGATCCTAAGTAAATTTGTATATTTACCAGTTAGTTACAAGGTTTATATAAATAACTATTTCGTAGGCGGAACTTCTCACTGTGTAAATTATACATAGCTTCAAAATTCAAACTTTATAGACTTTTTAGGTTGTAGTCTTTAACCTTCTCCGCGGAAGAAGATAAGCGAAGGTAGTGGCTGTGGCCTTCATTCTAGTTACAATTCAACATTATTATGGGGTGACAGAGGCAAATCAGGGATACCTTGAACCAAAAGCTTGAATTCTAAGGTAAACGTTCAGTAACCCCCCCCCCCCCGCTCTGTCTGTATTGAGATAGCACAATTATTGTGCAAAAAGAAGTAAAATAGAGCCGTAGTAACTTTAGTTTAAAGAGTTCATTTAAGTTCGTGCTCTCGTGAATATGAAAGATAATCTGAAAGCTCTAGAGCGAATCCGTTAGAAGCTTTTTATAGTAAAATATAAATTACGTTTGGTGGAAACTGAACCTTGGACCTTTTGCTTAAGAAGCTACGAAATTTTACACTAATTCTTTTAAGATCTCTGTAGTGAAGGAATATTAAATAAAACATCCTAAAAAACAAAAGCACTAATCAAAATGTTATGTAAAATAAACAAAATGAATTTTATGGGCGGTAACAGCAGTATGGTTTGCGCCCGTCCCGATATAGTATTATGTCTCGAAGAAATAACCCGTCCGTACCCCTTGTATCGCAACTTCTATATTTGAAGAGAAAGGTACGAAATAATTTGGATTTCTTATCCTTACTGTTGTTCCCTTTCCGAACAATCGCTTCGAATAGATGAGAGTGATTTTAAATGTGCTTTATAAGAGAATAAACAAATTTACATAAATAGAAATATTACTGCTGTCTAAATCACGACGTTTTAATGCGCAACAAAACGCAACGTTGATGTCTAAAATTGGAATGTCGAAACGAAGTTGAACGCAATCTTTAAACACATTTTCTTTCGAGCTGAATACAGAAATGCAAATAAGATTTCTGAAATACAAGACTCACATGTCAAAGAATCGACTTGACATGCTTCCACGTTATTTTTGAAATCGTATTTTTAATGATATGCCGTTATTAACATCCTTAATAAGAAACATATTACCTCCATACCTTAAAACCAAAATCATTCCGAGAGCAGAAACCAAACTGTAAAATTATATGGAATGATAGCGAGATCATTCCAATACAACTGAAAGTTAATTTATCGCATTATAGCTTACTTACAACATATTTTGCAATGAAGATTTTCAGTTGCTTTTAAATGGTTTACATTTTCTTGTGGAGTTCGAAATGGCCGCCATTAAGCTTCAGAGTATTCATTATTTAGTAAAACAACTTTTGATTCTAATTGTGATTCTGCTAAGTATAAATACTTTCCAAATTATATTATGATATTAGATCCATCCAGCGAATAAGAAAATAAGGTAACTTAAAAAATTAAACGTAAAGAGAATTTATGAATAGGGATCAAGAATGCCGCGCCCCCTCAAGTAACGCCATAACGATTAAGATGTCATTCCAACAGAAAACAAATTGGAAATTAGATCAATTTTCACAGAACGTATCAAACCAAAACTAGATTATTCTTGTTTCCTTTTTCTCTGATCTTGATACTATTTCATCGAAACAGAAAATTGATAATTATTTTTTTATTTAATACTACTCGCGTTCAAAGGAGAAAAAAAAGTAAAAAATGGTGTTTGTAAATACAAAGATAACAGACTTATTGGAGCCTGGCACACAACCTGGAATTATATTTATTGTTTTTTTTAGAATTATGATGGGTAATTTTTTGTTTTATGTGAGAAAGATCTTGTGTGCCCACATAACATTCAAGTATATGACAGGCTTATTTTTCAGTTGATTTTCGCTTCTGTAGTTACGATTGATTTAACAAGTTTGATTCAAGTTTGAAATTGTCTGTATTAAGTTAACTTTGTATTTCAAGGTTGATTTAAATTGGCTGTAAACAGTTATATTAATATATTTGGCTGCTAGTGTCGCCATTGTAGAGAAGTACAGTGCACATCGCGCCGTTTTATTCTTATTTGAAGTGAGGGTTTGGAGTGTAAAGATCGTTTTGTGTGAATTTTCAATTTTATAGAAAGACAGAAGGAAGCTTAATGTGATAAGCTTGTCAGGTGCCTACTAGTAAGCACAATTCAAGCTTAATTTAAACTTGCCGACTTGCCATAACAAGTTTTCTGCAAGCTTTTACACTTCACGTGGCAAGCTTCTAGCAAGTTTGAATCAAGCTATCGGGGTATGATTACGATGAAAGGATACTATGAAATTTGATACATTTATAATATTTATAAATAAGTGTGATTAACGTATACAGTCAACGACAAAGTTGCAGTTCTTTTGCAAATAATTTTGGAACGGATAGACCAATTTGTGCTGTTTCCTGTAACTTATATACAATTACGTTCTCTTAAATTACTGAAAACTGCGCTCAAATCGGTTCATCCATTCCAAAGTTATTCGCAAAAGAGATTTTACTAAACGGAAGAACTTCCGTCGCCGACTGTACAAGAAGTGTAATGGAAGGTGACGTTTAACTGTTTGTTCTGTACTTTCTTCTTTCGATTGCTTTTTTTTTATTTTGACACTGCTTTACACATTAGCGATAAAACGTTCCGAATATTTCTTGTATAATGTGTTCGTACATAATAATAGCGTGATAAAGAAATATGCCATTCATTCACTGTCCCATCGAACTTCTTGAATATGCAGAGAGAAAAGTGAACGATCTGTCCTCTATCATTTAAAAAGTAATTGGTTTGTACATTTTACGGGAACTTATGGTAAGTCCACAGTTTTGTGGATGTATATGTTCACTAGGACCATCACGAGACTGCAACAATCTTCGTCACTCCGCCTATCTTTGTCAACCATGCAATGTCCTTAAAAAGCCTTGTAAAATTGAGTGCACAAGTGAGAGAATATTCCTTTTTGTTGTTTTTAAATAATATTCCATAAATAAAAGTAAGTACAGACTACTAGTGAGCCCATTCCATCCCATGTTAATAAACATTTTTGGGCGTACTTCTGGCACATGTTTATGATGATTTTATTAACTTTTCGATGAAAAATTAATTAACATTTTTTATTATCAGCAAAACATTCTGTGTATGTAAGTCTCGGAATGCCGAAATGTTGCTAAACAGTCAAACGTAGGAACGTGGTTAAGTGATAATATCCTAAAATAATTTACATTTTAATAATGACACACTGACACTGCTTTCCTCTTTCTTTTTAATGAAAGCAAAGCGTCTTCTTCACTAATTTGTTTGAACTGTCGGATAGTCGAAAAATATGTAGAATTGAAAGAATGAAACTTCAGGGGCTCAGAGAAACTTCTCCATACACAGGACTATATTTCAATACAAGACCGGTATGCTAATATGTTCTAGTTTAAAAGTTACGTACTATAAAACAGCGACTTGTGTAACTTTTGCGATAAAGATAATATTATATCATTATGCCTAATGCAGACCAAGATGCACGCTCCAAATTGTGCGGACAAAATCTAAAGTGTTGTGATTTTAAATCATCCTTTTAGTTAACAGGAGTAATTAAACAACTACAATTAACTCTAAGTACCTCAACTGTCTGAAACATGAAAGGCATTTTCGAGTTCACACCACGGTGTCGAGGACATTTAATCTAGTCGCAACCATGCAATCCAATTCATTACATTAAGAAATTACATTCTTTCCTTCTAACGTCAACCTAGGCATAGTGACTGCGTTTACTACCTTTTAGTGAGAATGGTTTGTTTGTTTCTGCATGTGCGGGGAGTGTGGTGCCTAATTATTCTTTTGTGCTCAGAAAGAAAGAGTTTGTCAATCACAAGTTTGTAGCTGTGTGATTTGAGAAAATTCAAAGTCGATTTTCTCGAAATTAAAGAATCATAATTAATTTCATCATTCTTTGCTCCTAGTGACCTCTTTAGTGTATTACTTTTGCTGTCATCCTGTTTATCTGGCTGGCTGTTTATAACAATATCATTTTTGCCGATAACGGTGAGGTCTAAGCGGTTGCAGGGTGTACGCGATGATATGGAATGATATAATACTAAATTCTATCATTCCATTTATGGTTGGTTATCCATTCCATTTCATTCCCAAAAACTATCATTATTTTTTCGTACTCTAAAGGAGCTACTCGAGTTTAGATTAAAGTAAAATCTTGTTAACATACTTTTATTCATTCAATATAATCGAAGATTGTTAATCGAATTTAGACACGTTACATTTTTATAATGTTAAGATATTTTGGGGTAAACAGTTACGATGAAAATAATAATAAAGAAAGGCATCAGAAAACTTTCAAAGAACCGAACTTATAGTTTCGGAACGTTTAGTATGTAGTCCAGAATTATATATAAACTACAGGTTCTTTAGAAAATGTAAAAGATTGTTCCCGAGTTTAGCCCCTAAATGTTATTTTTACAGAATATTTTTGTTAGTCTGAAATAGTGAACACTGTCACGGTAACTGTCTATGGTGGGACACGAAAATCAGCATGAAACTTTCACAGTGAATTGATGATGTGTTCAAATGAACACTCCTCTAGTACTTCGTTTCGGAGTTTCGCGGAACACGAGTTACAGGACTGAAAATTTTTCGGAATTTTGTTCTGAACGCCTGAAGGGTAGGCAACACTTCATACATATTTGTTGAAGCTATGCATTTCCCATTCACTTTTAGATAACAGATTGCGCTGAAGATAATTTAAATGCTAGATTAAAGTTATTGATGAAGATGACGTGTTAATTAATTACTCTGATCCCTGCCAAATGCGAATATTATATAAGTACAAAGTAACCCCAAAGGACTACTAATTTCGTAACAAATTGATTTCCGGGAGGAATCCCGACACACGCTCCTTTTAATTTAAGGGAAAATGTGCCACCGTGGTCAAGCATTGCATGCTGTCCCATTTTATTGTTGTCTAGTGGCAAAAAGTGAGATTTTATTAAATTGCAACAATGGTCAAGTGACACATCATGTCAATGGTCTTTAAGTTCTATTTACAAAAGCATGTGATCATTTACTAGCTTCTTTGAAAACTTTGCGGGAAATTACGTTTGCAAATCTCAAATATTATAAAGTGAAACTGGGTAGGTAAGGTAATATTTTACCCTATTTAACGCTATGAGCGCTCCAACTGCCATCATTAGTATAAAAGAACTGGAAATATCACTGTCATAAATTTAAACGTGCTATCTCATGTTTTGTGATCAAATAGCACCCAACCCCTCTAGTGCTCCCAATAGTACCAAACTTGGTGCCTGAAAATTTCCAAAGTTTCTATCAATTTCCTGAGTCGAATGTTGAATTGGTATCATAACTAAAGCCCTGCCTGCTAATGTTTGGCAGCGAGGTTCGAACCCACGCGCTTCCTCTTCCCAACGCGTAATGCTGATCTGAAACTCGCGGCATTAACTTATTCATCACAGGGGTTGGGTATTATTGGATCACAAAACATGGGATAACACGTTTAAATTTATCGCAGTGATATTTGCAGTTCTTTTATACCAATGATGGCAGTTGGAGCGCTCATAACGTTAAATAGCGTAAAATATTTACCTTACCTACCAAGTTTCACTTTAAAGTATATGAGGGTTGCAAACACAATTTCTCGCAAAGGTTTCAAAGAAACTAGTAAATGATCACATGCTTTTGTAAATAGAACCCAAAGCCAATTGACATGATGCATCACTTCACCCATGTACTCATATAAGAAAATTCTTCTTTTTGCCACAAGACAACAATAAATTGGGACAGCATGCATTGCTTGACCACGATGGTACATTTTCCCTTAAATTAAAAGGGAAGTGTGTCGGGATTCCTCCTAGAAATCAATTGGTTACGTAATTTGCGGGATGAGAAGTTTCCGTTGGGTCACCCTGTATTTATATAATACTCGTAATTGGAAGGGATCACAGCAATTAATTAACACGTCAACTTCATCAATAAATTTAATCTTACATTTAAATTATCTTCAGCGCAACCTGTTATCTGAAAGTGAATGGGAAATGCATAACTTCAACAAATATGTATGAAGTGTTGCATACCCTTCAGGCGTTCAGAACAAAATTCCGAAAATTTTGCAGTCCTGTAATTCGTGTTCCGCGAAACTCCGAAACGATATACTAGAGGAGTGTTCATTTGAACACATCATCAATTCACTGTATAAGTTTCATGCTGATTTTCGTGTCCCATCGGAGACAATTTCCTTGTGAGAGCAAACGCATATGTTTTTACACTGTAAGAAACTTCCATTTTACGCTAAAATTACTCAAAGCACAGCCGCTAGTAATGACACTGTAAAACATGAAACAATGACTACAACGTAAAAATGTTTTACGATAAACTTTGGAGCCCATGCTACTAATTTCACAGCGAAAGGAACCGTCTTGTCTTCGTTATATTAAACTACTTTCACACAATTATCCGTATACCTTTAAGAATTGTGATCTATTTGAAGATGAAAACATTTTGAAGTTAAACATGCAGCCTTTATTGCCTCACTAGAAAGTTCTTAAAGATTACGTACAGCTTACTGAAGAGAATCAGTTCCAGCAAATTTAGAGTGGAAACAAGAATGCGTCATTAATGAACGTGGGAATATGAGTGATAAAATGTTGAATCTATAAGTGTCTGTTCCATTGGTCTTTAGGGAAACAGTTTCCATGACGCAATACAAGTAGTATTTCCAGTTAGCTCCGATGGTTTAGTTGTTGCGTTTGATTGAATTCGGATTGGCTCTGAAGACACACACAGATTCGAATTTTGTTGCTGGCCATTCTGAAAGGTTTTCAATGGTTTGCATCAGCTACAACAGGCGAATACTCTGACGATATCTGGACTAAGAACCTGGACTCTACATTCCTCATATCTTCCCCAGGCCGAATGTTTGCCAAGGGACCTCATTTCCCAGACTTGTAACGGGCTTGAACCTTAACTGTCTCTTGAAGCCATATTCTGTATATTGGTTCGTGCACACTATATTCGGAAGAGCGGATTATTTCATTTTACTACATCGAAAAAGGGACTACTCTTTTAGAGCGGATTATGCAATCGAAAAGAGTGGTTTTCAACGAAACGCTCTCACTTTGGATAGAAAATATTATCTTTCTAGATGCAGTTCCGATGTTTTTTTGGATGTAATTTCATCTTCAAACATGAACGAACGCTTTCTAATATTTTATAGTGGTTCACAATGCATAATGGGTACTAGTTAAGTTTGTTCTCTTCCATTTGTTACCGCGAAGGTCTTACAAAGACCTTCATTATTTAAAATTATTTGCGCTTAGTTAAAAATGTCTAGAGAAGACCTGAAAGCTTTTCTCAGGGACAGAAGCATATCAGAAGACGTCAAGAATAAGATATATACAAGACATTTTAAAACATTGTACCTGACGATACGAAAGAGACCCTTTCGAAGCGTATTTTTCTCAGTTCCCCGTCTAATAGGGAATAGGGCATTTGTTCGCTGGCCGGAAGGTAGCAGATTGAAATTCCACTGAAGTTAAGTTATATGTACATTCGTTTCCTTAGTTCACAAGGGTTCGTGGTATCCGCTAATCTTGCAAGGTTAATTTAAATCATTTTCCGACGTCATACAATGATGGAATTTTGCACAGCAACGGAAGTCGGATGACATTCCAATACAATATTCCATTGTTACTTCCATATATTTCTATGAAAATATGTTGTATATGCACAATTAAAAAGAAAAACATGGGACGCGCGCGCTCTCATATATAGTCACTTCGTAAATTCTTCAATTCGCGCTTCCCCATGGTTTTCCTTTTAATTATGCGTAAACAAAACTATTTTTTTACTTTTTAGTACGAATTGTTTAAGAAAAGTATGTCTTTTAAAAATGTATTTTATTATTTTTTTTGTGTGTTACTTCGGTGTTCGAATACTTTCTTAACCTAATGATTTGTGATTCAATCCTAAAGTGTTCTGCAACCCGTTAAACTCTTCATCATTGCAGGCTAGTATTTATGGTCCGTATTAAAAATAAAAAGTAAAACATACTTTTAAAATATATAAATATATAGAAATATATGTAAGTAACAATGAAATATTATACTGTCACCCGACTTACGTCGCTGTGCAAAATTTCATCATTCTATGTCGTCGGGAAATGAGTAAAAGTAACGTTGCCAGATTTGAGGACCCCACGCCCCATGCTTTTCTTTTTAATCATGCATAAGCAAAATTATGTTTTACTTTTTAGTACGAACTGTTTAAGAAAAGTATATATTTAAAGAGTGTTTTTATTATTTTTTTAATGTGGACTTGTTTTTCCTAAAATAAATACTAGCCTGCAACGATATTGAGTTTGACTGTTTGCGGAACACTTTAGGATTTGGGTCACAAAACATTAGCTTGAGAAAAAGTATCCAAACACCGAAATTACTGAAAAATAATAATAAAAAAAAATTAGAGACATACTTTTCTTAAACAATTCGTACTAAAAGGTAAAAACTAATTTTGTTTATGCATGATTAAAAAGAAAAGCATGAGGCGCACGCATGGTCAATTCAATAATTTATAAAAAGACTGCTTATGAGAGGCCGCCCCATGCATTTCTTTTTAGTCATGCATAAACAAATATATATGTTTTACTTTTTAGTACAAATTGATTAAGAAAAGTATGTCTTAAAAAAAGTATTTTTATTATTTTATTTCTACTCTTTTTCATTCATAACATTACTTTACTTTGTTACTACATATGTATTCTCTTTTGCTTTATTTTTCATTTTCAAAAGATCAACATTTTATCTGAATAGATTGAAATTCATCTAAAAAAAATACGTTTCCATCGAAAAGAACTAACATCCTTGCATATATAACATCTTTATTCGAACAGAAATTTCTCATCTTTTCTCCGATGAGAATCCACTGTAAAACAGTGTTCCCGCTTTCAGCTCTCGTAAGATAAAATATTCCGTTCAAATCGAGCGTAATCCACTCTTTGAATTTTGCGTGTATTCTTCTAGCTTTTATGTCAAGTTTTTCAAATATCATTAAGAGTAAAGAAATTTATATTTTGACAAAGTATAGTACGGCTAAATTTGGTATTTGAATAACAAGTACCCAGTGGCGGCGGCAAGCAATTGGGGGCCCCCGCGGAAATAATAAGGAGCCTTTTGATAAAATGCTTAAAATTACATTATCTCTGATATATATATTTCCTACAAGCTGTATTTTTAACTTTTATGCCTTTGACCTATATAAATACTTTACTGATAACGTAACGGCATGACGAATTTGACTGACTAACGAAAAATGGGAGAGGAACCCGTTTAGTGTTCGACGAAAAAAATGATAAACCAGTAAAATAACTTATTACTGTCGTGTCTAAGTAACAATAAAATATAAAATAAGAAACTTAGAAACTTACCTAAATTTAAATATTGTGTCAGCTGCAATTTCTCGGAAATAGGCACCATATTTTTTTTAGAAAACTTTCTTCGCTTTTCATTTTTACTACTTTTAGCACAGTTCAAATTTCAAAACGAACACACTCGTTATTTCTGCACACAGTTTAGTTTACAATAATAGTCAATGTTCTCCACTCTACGTTATTTTATTTACAGTGTTGGAATTTACATATTTAGATGTAGGTCCATAGTTTACTGTTCCGCTAATCTTCTTTTTTTAACGTAAGAAACTGGTCGACTACTTTACTGACATCAAACTTTTGCGTATCTTCGTGTTCAATGCTCAAAATTGCCAGATTACTTAGAATTAATGGAACTTTTGTTAGATTAAATTGTTAGTAATCGGAGGACACTGAACTAATGAGAGGAGGAATTACTCGGAATAGGAAATGGTCTGGCATTGATTAGTCATCATCTTAGAATACAATGACTTTGAACGTGTAGGATGAGATTGGCTTTACAATTCGTTCTCTCTCCTAACATTTTGGTTAGTACCATATTTTAATAAGATATTTTCATTGTACTTGAAGTTTTGTTTTATTTTGTATCACTGATACAGTATCAATCATTAAGAGGTTATTTAATTATTTCTAGGCAGTTGCCCCCCTCCCCCAATGAATTCTAATACAGAGTACTGTTTATATACTTTTATTCCCTCTGTTGTACACTATCATTCGTAAGTTTTTCATAAAATACAGTCTTTGACTCAAATAATTTTTTATTTGTTGGTAAAGACTATTTATTATTTGGTCCCATACGGGGCCCTGAAAAACAATATTGTTCAGTGTTATTTAGTTATCTTACCGATCTTGCGCAATTGTATCTTCTTTCTCTCACGATTTCGTACAAATTACAAATCTGTGGCTTTTGCGAAATAGGGGCCTATTATTTCCGTCGGAATTATATTTTATTAGTTGGTTGGGGGTCCTCTTCGGGTATCCCCCCCCCCTCTTGGCGGAGCTTGCTGGGACTTTATCGTCACCACTGCAAGTACATTGTATTAGGGCCATTTACGAATATTACTTCACGGACATCATAGTATCCCGAAGACACGACTATATGGATGTAAGCTTGAACTTATCTTAACCAATACCAGAATACTGAAGTACTTAACAGACTTAACGAGTACTGTTTGTAAAAGTGACATTAGTATAAGTATCAAGGTCAGGGAAACCTATAAAGGAAATTTCTTCTGTGCACTAAATACGCACGTTCGCGCTGACTGTAGATAATTTTAATTCGTTCTGAGAAGGATGTTTTGGGGATGCGTTCCTCGCTGCTCGGCTTCAGTGAATCAACGGATAAAAATACTAGATTTGATTTTGGCCAGTCATGAGTTGCGCCCAGTTCTTGAAATCTGAAAGGAAACATATTCAATTTCTTGTATGTCTTTCTTCTCTAAATGTACACAATTCACAATTTTCCCCTAACACCACTCACAATGGTTTGAAGCGGTTGGAGGTAAATCCTTCTATAATTAGTGGTAAATCTAAGGTTACAGATACGACGAAATACTGATGGTTAGAATAATAATGAAATACCTTGTCCTGGTCGTTATGTTATCATTATGTATTGGTGACGCTTTAGGTCATAACTATCATATTATAGGTCTAGTTTGAACTGAAGTCACGGAATACACTATCACTAAATTAATTAGTTTACGTTTAGTGTCAATCGGCTTACGATATGACAGTAGAATAGGGATTCTAATAATTGCCAGATGGATTTTAAAAGATCGAAGAAAAATGAATTCTTAACTTGAAGTAAGTCCAGTTATAACTAGTAAAGTATGCATTCCATTAAATTATCCATTATATTAATTATAACTTTTACAGAAGTAATGAGATTTTTGTGATATATGATATGCTTGCCAAAACTTCGTGCTATTTCTCTTTAGAAAATGCAGTGCGTAGTATATATCCTTACATGTGAGTTAACATAAGAGGCATCACTGTTTAAAATTTGACTCCAACAGTTGTCCATTGGTAGTATAGTCTCTTGTCAGAGAACCAGTGGAAATTGTATTCTTGTCGTCTAACTGTCGAGAACGCAACGTGAGCTGACTGAATAACTTGAAGTGACGATTGATTGCCAGTCTGCATGATTGCAGATATCCTCAACAATTAAAATTAAATTAACGAACCCATTCTCAATATTACTGTCGGATAGAATATTGTCCCAATAAACGCTCCTCGACTGATGATGAATATCGAAGGCCTTTTCACCACGGGCACATAAAATCTTTATCAGATGAAGTTGCTCCTCTTCAGTGAAATCTATCGTTTCAGGCAGTGACAACAATAGTTTTTCTTTTTAGCAAAGGTTAAAGTCATAAGCTTGGAATTTAGAGTCTAAAGTTAATTCACACGGCTTAGGAGTATATTTATATACTCTTTGTATGTTTTGAATAGAATCAAAACTCGACGAACTTTGTTATATACCTTGTAATATTCACACACTTCATTTAAGCTAAATTTTCTTCAGTCGGTGACAGATTCTAAACTACGTTTAAACAAGAACAATTCCTACGGGTGCATAGTGGTCCAGAACTACTCAAAACCTGGCCAGAACCCCAAAAACCAATGTCGGTAATGAGACAAGACTAGTATCAAACAGAAATGTCTTATCTATTGAGAAAGATGTGGAACGGTGAAAAAAATCCGTGACCCCTCATGCAAATTTGCATTGCAGTAAAGTTGATAAAATTCCAATTTGTGAAGGGATTGCCTGTCGAAAGTTGACCATTGTAGTAGAAAGAAGTACAATATCATAGCTACTGCAAGAGAGCAATGTCTTGAAATCTTCCTGATAGCTTGCAGTATTCACATAATTAATTAAAAATGGTCTGTAATGTTGGTTGCATGTGTAATAGGATGTAATGCCAGTAGGCGATAAACGAAAAGTTTATTCTATGTGTGTTTAACTTTCTCGTAAAGTTATAAGTCGCCTGAAACGCTATGAAACTAAGGTTTTGTTTTCAAAACATAGATGATACTTCCTTTAGTAGAAACCAGAATATTTTGCTAATAGTTGCTATTCTCTGTTTAAATGAAAAAGTTCGTTACCGTATGTTAGCTAATTTGAATGTAAATTTGGGAGTATTATTATTAATGCATGAATTGTCTCTACTCTCTTTGCAGATGTCTTACGAAACGACAAGAAGAACTCTGTACGAAGTTCTACGGAATGTGAAGGGTAGCAAGGACAGCAAAAGAATGTGTCTGATGGAATTTCTCCAGAGCGAAAAGTCGTCGACGTTGGATGCAAATGCGAAGCATTAGCAGATTATTGTGATATCAACTTTTTCGAAAGTTGGAGAAATGTAAAAGAATATATATAGTTTTCGAGAATGATAACATACTATGGTTGGACGGTGAAGTCAGGCTAGCACTGCACCCAGATGGCCTGAAATCTTGGGACCTACTTCATTTGTGCGCGAGCTGCTTCCAGAGAAACTCATCTGAGGCCTGGCGCCTGCCTGTGTAGTTCTTGAAGTTATTGACGATGGTTTGTTACTCTTCTGTGTTTTCAAAACAACTTCACCGTCCAGCCATTGTGTGTTATCCTTCTCGAAAACTTTATTATTTTTTTACATTTCTTCACCTTTCAGAAAAGTTGATAACACTATTCTGTTACTTGATGTTTCATGTTTGCATCCAATGTCGACGACTTTTCGCTCTGGAGAAATTCCATCAGACGCTTTCTTTTGCTGTCCTTGCTGTCCTTCAAATTTCGTAGGACTTCGTACAGAGTTCTTCTTGTCGTTTTGTAAGACATATCTGCAAAGAGAGTAGAGAAAATTTATGCATTAATAATAATACTCCCAAATTAACATTCAAATTACCTAACATACAGTAACGAACTTTTTCATTTAAACAAAGAATAGCAACAATTAGCAAAATTTGTTTCTAGTTTTTACTAAAGGAAGTGTTCATCTATGTTCTGAAAACAAAACCTTAGTTTCATAGCGTTTCAACGACTTATAACTTTACGAGAAAGTTAAACACACATTGAATAAACTTTTCGTTTATAACCTACTGACATTACATCCTATTGCACACGCAACCAACATCACAGACCATTTTTAATTATGTGGATACTGTAAGCTACTAGGAAGATTTCAAGGCATTTCTTTCTTGCAGTATGCTATTGTACTTCTTTCTACTACAATGGTCAACTTTCGACAGGCCATCCTTTCAGAAATTGGAATTTTAGCAACTTCACTGCAATGCAAATTTGCGTGAGGGTCACGGAATAAAGGGCCTTATTTTCTCACCGTTCCATATCTTTCTCAATAGATAAAATACCTTTCTGTTTGATACTAGACTTGACTCGGTTCTTTCTGCCGACATTGGATTTTGGGGTTTTGGCCAAGTTTTGAGTGGTTCTGGACCACTGTGAGGTGGAGGTATTGCAGGGCATCTCTAGCGCGTAATAAGATGAATTATTACCGGTCTTCCAAATATTCAGTTTATACAACCGTTCCAAATACGATTGTTTCAAAGTATTCGCTGAAATCGTGAAATAATAACATTTTTGTAATTGAAATTAAAATACATTTTAATGACTTCATTTAAAGAAGTTCGAAAATGTTACTATTACACCACAAAGAATCTGGCAGCACTCTTGGGCATTTCAAGAATTTTCGAAGAGACCAGTCGATTACCAAATAAACGAGGTGGAGAGATTTTCATTGGCCCACACTGAGCAAAAAATATATATGTAAATAGTGATGAAAGGAGAATGGGCGGCAAAACTAGACGAGACTGCTAGACTTTCTCTCATTGTATTCTTACTTGACGTATATTACATGTCTAAAATTCGTCTAGTCTCGTTTTATTCTTATTTGCATATGACATTATTAACTAACCAACAAACTACATGACTTGGACAACTTGTAAGTTCATCGCCCACACTAACAAATGTTTGCCATTACATGCTATCAAGACCACGCCAGATTTCATCATGAACATCTACCTCTCGATAATTCCTTGTGGCCTTTTCATCCTAACGACATACCAGTCTTCCCAAAGACCTTTTCCCCTCCAGGTCCCTTCGTTTTATCACCTCCGAACAATGCTCTGTCCATCTTAGTCATCGAGTATTCATTATTCTTACAACATCGGCCGGCCGGGTAGCCGTGCGGTCTACGGCGGTAGGCCAACGACTCGAAGGTCTCGGCTTCGAGTCCCGGTAGGGGCATGGTTGTGGATTTTAATGGCAAAAGGGCGAATCCGAAGTCCAAAGTTACTAGACTGGCTCATATAAAAGTAAAGTTTACCAAAGTTTATCTTACAACATCGGTGAATCGTACAGCTTGTGAAATTCATTATGCAGTCTCCTCCATTTTCCGGTAATCTCGTCCCATTAGGGCCCCTATATTTTTCTTAAATCCTTATTTTCAAACACGTAATTTATATTCCTTTGGCAGGATCGTACTCCAACTTTCGAAACCGTAAAATATTACAGGCAGAATAACCGTTATGTATTTTCAGTTTCAATTTCTTGAAATTAATCGCTTGGTTAGGAGTTTCTGAACTGAATAGAAACATGCATTGCTCGATGCTAATCAACTTTTTATTACTTCCGTGATTTTGTTCTTGCTAGTTACATATGATCCTAAGTATTCAAACTTGTTTTCTTTCTCTATAATCTCGTTTTTATTTGAAGCGTACAGGGAAAGAAGAGTGAATGTGCATTAAAGGTGATTTCTCGTAGAACGCATTTTAAAGTTCAACTATCTCATTTACTTACATGTGTTTCTTATTATTGAAACTGCTATAACTTGGTGATTTTTTTTAGCTTTTCTATCGAAACTTTTTGAGCGGTTAGCTGTCATTGCGTTGTCAGCTTGTTACGAGTGCAAACTCATTTTTTTAAGTGCACAGTTCCCCTTCTTTTCCTGTACTTCATTTGTCATGATTGTATTTGTGTCCGCTTGTTATAAATCATGTTTTCTTCCTAAGGTCACCTCTAGATCTATGTACTCGCATCCTTTTACTAAGATATCAATGTTACTTTGTGGTGCATCCCCAATTAAGTGTACTCTATCCGCGTATACGAAGAGCAGGTTGACGTCATTTAATGTTATCCTCTTTAATATTTCGAATCACACATTCTAGTGCAAAGTTAAAGAGCAGTGGAGACAAGGCATTAACTTGTTTCAATCCGATGCCAATCTCGAAGCTATTTGACATGCGTACTCTGCTTATGGGGTCACTCAGACACATCCTCATTAGCTGAACATTTTTTTCCGGAATTCCAAATCGTATCAGGATATTATATTGTTTTCTCTTTTGATATAATCGTTAATCATATACCTTCTTAAAATGATAGAAAACAACTATGAATCGTCCCATTGCCTTCCCATTTCTTCTTTAATATTTGTCTCAAGTCGAAAATCTGACCCTACGTCAATCTATTTCTCCTTATCTGCATGTTTAATCATCTCGAACGTCGACTTGTAATTTTTCCTTAACGAGTTTACCCCTTTGTATAGATCTCTTACGTTCTTTGCGTTACCGTTTCTTTGTTTCTTAAACCGTGTCTGGCGTTACGCTTCGTGTTACTGTACTTGTTTATATTTACCTCGGTTTTATTGCTTAGCCATCAATGCTTCACCGTTCCCGATGAAGCTTTAGGCATTCTTCATCAAACCAAGGGTTTTATGGCTGACGTTACTTCTCCCTAAGACATTCTTTGGCTGCGCTCCTCGCTGTGTCACAAATTACCTCCCACATCTTATTCACGTCAATTTAATTATTCTTGCTATATTTATTATATTGTCGAGTCTGCTAAGATTTCAAACCTATCTGAGATTTCGTGTAAATAGTGTGCCTTTTACGCTCGAAATATCTAATTTTTTCATTTCGATTTTAAATTGTTTTGACCTCTTGCTTCGGCCTCACTTTTTTCATGAATAACTGATGGTCGGTGTCACCTTCCGATCCTCTGTAATCCTTAACGTCCATTATGTTGGTTTATCTTCGTCTATCTACTAATACGTGATTGATCTGGTTATGTATTTGGCCATCCGGATATATCCGTATACATATATATATATGTGTGATTTTGTGTTTAAAAAGCGTGGTCTTTACAATTAAGTTTTTCGAAATCTCAAGAGGTAAAACTATAAGCCATTGTTATTGCTGACTTCATGAATACTTGATTTGTGAATTCAACAAAGTTTATTACAAAAGATTTATTTCACAAGAAGTTATGTTGGAAGGGAGAAATAATTGAGCGGAGTGTGAATATATTTGTTTATGTATAATAATTTCGAACACTTCGACTGGTGCAGATATTTTTACTACTGGCGGTAATTTTTAAGATCATTACTCTACCCACCACTTTTGGGATAGGGACAGATATCGGTAAGTTTCCATTTGGTAGTTAATTCGCAGCAGGTAATGGACCGCGGTGGCTCAATTGGTAGAGATGGAAAGGAGTACAGGAGGTCAAAATTTGTTGCCCGTAAAAATGTGTTAGAATTAAAAGTTCTCAACTACAATTTGTAAATGAAAATCGACACCTCCTTTTCCTTCATAATTTTCAAGTTGCCTTTACCTCATGCATGTTTCCTGTACGCCATTCTAAAGACTGTAATTAAATCTGGCATATTAATTTTTATAATTAACATTTTGTTTCAATGCTCTATCTCCAGTACGTTTTGAATATCAACTATGGCAAAAGTTGCTGCTGTAATATTGGTCCTATTACAATTCAGTGGAACTTCGATAAGTCGAATCTCGATAACTAGAATTACTTGATATCTCGAATTTTATATATTCCCTTTCATCTTCCCTATTCCACCCCATGTTAATTTACATTCGAATATAAGTCGAACATTATGAAATGGAAACCTCAATTATTCGAATTTCAGTTGTTTTCTGAACATTCCTTCGCACCTCTATAACTCGAAATTCCCTGCTTGAGAACCTCTACAGGTCGAAGTTACGATATAAATACCTCTATAAGTCAAAATAGAATTCAGGTAAACCTTTGTAAGTCGATGTTTAGGGAGCTAAACGATCTAAGCTGAACGAAATAATGCGTTAGATCATCATGTCAATGCCAGCAAAGCTAAGATACAGTATCCTAACTATAGAAATGAAGCGTCAGTCAGTTTTGAACATCTATATCTCGAAGTTTCATCTTATTCCTCTCAATAAGTCGAAACTCATTAAGTTGAAATATTCGATAACTCGAATTTTGTTTCCCCTCCTTTAGATTCGAGTTACCGAGGTTCCACTGTAATTAACTATCGTATCTGTAAAAATAAACGTTTTCGCTGAAAGTTGTTCCGTCTTCAATGATTGCTTCAAAGAAACAAAAATGTTTTTGCCCTTTTTCATGGAAAATTTCAAGTTAAGCTCTTTGTGACACTCGTTTATAAATGACATTTCTGTTTCAACCATGTTTCTTTATTACCCGAGTATAGTTAACTATTATTTTTTTCGTACGGAGTCGTACCAATAACATGAACGTAATTAATATCATTTATCCAGAACATGCATTTTCGTTTCCTCGTAAAGGCGGCTTTTTTTCTGGTGATAGACAATCGTATGAGACAGGAGTAAAGGATACTAGAGACAATAAGTTGATTCTCTCTTGTTCTGAAGATGGTCGTCAAGCATTGTTTGGGATTAGTTTTCAATATAAAGTTTAATGTATATTTTTCACTGTACTAGTTATGAAATTGTTTGTGTTCCTACAGTATTTGTTGTTCATAAGGCAAAGTTTTTTAAGTGGTGTTACGGAAGCATATAAGAACGAGAAGATATTCTTGCGTTACTGAAGTGGTTAATAATCTATCATGATTGATATGTGGACATTGAAGCCGATGCCTAAGTTTCTATAGTATGAGGTCCAAGTTTTATTGATATACAGTATGAAGGGTCTCCAGAGTCTTGTTTGTACACATTATGAAGAATGATTTCCTGTAGTTGCACTTATGAAATTCTTTTGTGTTGTCGAAGTCTACCAGAGTATGATAAATGAATCATAGCTGGAGTTTGGGACTGAGACAGAATCTTACATGGAAGTAAGAAATATATCGAATTTTAAGATTACATTGTTTATTCATTAGACTTAGAGGTAACCTTAGTCTCCATCTTAATTCCTAGCGAACTACCTTTCCACAATCATATCAGTTACGACGACTACGTAGGCTCCGGGTTGTAATTATGATCACAGGGAAATCATAATTAGTATTGCACCCTTGTAGATATTTCTAGGCTTTTTCAATACCATAATTCAACTCTGCATATGTACTTACGTAATTACTTTTGTTTTAAAGCTTTAGGTCAAATGCACGAAGTTACTACAACATTCTGAACTTGTTTTTGCCAGTACAAGAGTAGATATTTTAAAATGAAGAAATCTGCATTCGAATTTTATTTATTTTATGTAACTTACATAGTCTTAAAACTTATACGAATAAGTTCCAGAGTGATTTTTTTGTGAACTCGTTGTTTTTATACCCCTAATAATTTTTTTAACAACTGGTTTCACTCTAGATTTCAATAAAATATTATGTGTATTTACTTTAAACGTTTTGCTAAAGAAATATCGATAATAATATGTTAGGTGGAAAATCGCTACTACACAAAGTCTTTTCCATTGTCTTTAAATTCATTTCCTATTTTGTTATGACCAATCAACCTTTCACAAAATTTGAAAAACTAGCACCTTTCTTTAATTAACGTCTGAAAGATTTTCAACAGTTTTCTTTCTGCTGATAATATAATCATCAAAATATTAAACATTTTATGGCAGAAATACAGATAGGGCACTTTTATTAGTCAATGAAATATTTGATTTTTTGTTTGTTTCATTTATTTATTTCTAAATAAAATGGTGTTAAAATCAGTCACACATAATATACTTCTAAGTGTTTTTGATAAGATCAGAGTATATTGTGTTTACAAACACTGCAGTCTGATTTTTGTAGTTTTTTTTCTTTTTTCTTTCATTTGTATATCAGAAACAGTCAGTACGCAATTTCTAGGAATAATTGAAATTGCTTACTAAAGATTTTAGTGTATGATAGCAATGTTGCGTGTTTGGATTTAATTGGGAATCTTCACTTCCAGTTCATTGGCTGTTTAGTATTTGAATTTAATGCGCAAAGTTTATAGTCTTCGGGCATCTCAGTCTCAGACCGAGATAGGGTGGTGAAAAGAATATTGGAAGGTGGTCTGCTACAGACTAGTTTCTAGATACCATCCCGGCATTTACTTGGTGTGACTGAAGAAAACTCCCGGAAAAAAATATATCAGCATGGGCAGCCGCCGAGACCGTTCCAAGGACCTTCCGATTGCTAACAAGTAACACTATTTCAAGTTGATACTCAGATCTAGAAGAGATATACATATTTAAAATCAACATAAAAACTGAGTTTGCGTGTAAAATATTAGGTGCCATTGCCCATGGTTGAAGAGAGATTGTTGATACAATAGTCAGACTCTTCTCTGGAGAGAGTGATATAAAAGTATTGAAATACCATTATATTTTTAAATTGCTGAAAGCAGTGGAAAGCAAATACACAGTAATAGGTACTGGGTGGAAGGCGCTTCCTTGTGGAGGGTATATTCTTCATGTCACCATCTTGAAGTCCGCCATATTGAATCTCAATTGATTTTCTTAAATGGGAAGGGGTCGTGACCTTTTCTTTATACATTTCTTGGTCTGCTGCTTTCCTCATCCATGTAGCTAATGCAAAACACTTGATTTTATCCACCCATATTACATTTGGACGCCTTCTAGGTAGTTTCTTTTCTTTGGGAATCCATTGTAGACCCTTTGTGGTTCATCTTTCATCTTTTCGTCTAGTTATGTGACGTGACCGGCTCTTCTCCACTTCATCTTCTTCGCAGTCTTGATTATATCTTCTACCTTTGTCTGTGAGCGAATCCATTCGTCTCCCCGTCTCTCCTAGTTATTCCTACCATGCATCTCTCCATGGCTCTTTGTGCGACTCTTAATCTTTGAGTCGTTTGCGCATTCAATGTCCAAATTTCACAGTCATATATCATCATAGGTAAGACACATTGGTTATAAACTTTACGCTTGAGACACATTGGTAGTTTGCTTTTGAGAATAAAGTATAGTCTTCCTAACGAACTCCACGCCATTTTACATTTATTTATTTCATCAGTCAGCTTGGCATTGGATGTTTTGAGCTAACCTAGGCGAACATACTCATCAACTATGCCTCTTGTCTCTCCGTGAATCTTTATTTCCTGCTTTGCAGCATGTTGATTGAACATTACTTTTGTTTTACTAAATTCATTTTAAGTCCTATTTTTTAACTCTCATTAATCAGTTCTTCCATTCTGGTTTGCAGTTCTTCTACACTTAAAGCAAACAGAACTATATCATCAGCGAATAACAGGTGATGAAGGTATTCGCCGTTGATTTTTATTCCAATTTTATTCCAGTTTAAATTTTCGACCACTCACTTTAGGATCTCAGAAAGCAGTTTTGGAGAAATTGAAACTCCTTGCTTTAACCCTTTTCCAAATTTAAATGTTTCACTCTCTTGATTTAGTCTAATGACAGATGTGGCAGTCGAGTAAATGTTTCGGAGTAATTTAATATATGCACGTATGTATTTAATGTATGTTTCGTAATAATAATAATACTAATAATAATAGTTGTGTCATTTTATCGTGTACTCAGAACACTTCCAGAATCGCATTCAGCAGATACATTTTCCTTAACCTTTTTGAAGAACATTCAATAATCTAATAAACATTTTGCTGAAGATATTTCGTTGTGAACTTCAGATTAAGTTATATATATTTTGCTCTGTTGGTAGACAAGTTAATAAAAGTATCTTGAATGAAGAAAATAAGTCTCCCTAATAGTAGCATACATACGTTGAAAATACGTCGATTAAACGTTAGTACTGAAACGTTGTTTTAATGTTGTAAGTGTACTGAAATGTCTGCCTATTGAACGGTTTACTCGACGTTGAATAATGGTTGAGAAGAAACTAGTTGAAATCAAGAAGCGGAAGATGAAGAAACGGGTTCAGTTGGCTAAAACAGAGCATGGTTGCTGTCTATTGATATGCACATTTTGTTTCATTTTGTCCGTTGCTTTCAATATGATATGCAGTATTAAATTTCCAACAGTAAATAATACAAGTGTCTGATGCAGGGTTCGAAGCTAGAACGTTCCATACTCGTCGTTGGTAGCTCGACATGTTGCTTTTGGATCACGTATCACCTTGAGATTCACTATTCTTTTATTGTATCTATAAGAAAAAGGCAGTCTTGAGAGCGCCACAAATCCAGATTGGTGGTTTCACCATCATGTAAGAATAAGAATAAAGAATGCTTTCCCTCTTTCTTTGTTTTGTGCATTTCTCCTTCTTTGACACTTTGACCATCGCTGCACTATTAAATGTGTATTTCTCAAGAATTGTAATATGTCACCTTACAAAAACGCATATAATGCGAAGTCTATGTCATAGCTGAAAACACTTCACATTAACGAAATTAAATTGTTTGTTGAAATATAATTTAAAATTGAATCTGTTTTCAACATGCAAATGAGAACATGAGAAACGTATTTAATTTTATTATATTCGCTTTTAAGCACAATTTTTATGCAATTAACTTGGAAAGATAATCTATGGCACAGTTCAATATAATAGTTAAAACCACGTCATATTAACGTCCTATCAACGAAATCAAATTTTCATTGGAATATGGATGGAAATTCAACGTGTTTTGGACATTCAAAAGAAAACCCAAAATAATAATTAGCTTTTAAATACAAATTTTATTCTAATAATTTAGAAAGAGTCCCATGAAACGAAATCTTTACCACAGTTGAAAATAACAGTTCAATACACGTTGATTTAACATCTTTTCAACAATATCAAGTCTTTATTGAAATATGATTTACAACTAAACGTACTTTTTTCGACCAATAACGTTTAATCAACGAACTTAACCAAAAATCAACGTTTAAAACACGTTTGTGTACTACTGGCGGCTTTACGGAATTTTTATTTTACCTGTACTTTCAATAGTAGAAAAACGTTGCTGTCTTTCGTGTCACGACATGATTAGATAGATCATTGCTTACGTGTGATCGAAATACAAGGACGTACTTTCTTTTTAAGATTCATTTTCCACTTTAATAAATGGGAGTTAAAAATGTCATTTGAACGGAAATAAATTTTCCGAGGCTTGAAATATGTTTTAACAGAAGTTCTATATTTAATGCTTAATACTAACTTCTTCCATTAATTTCTTGAAAATAAATTGAATGTTTACCAATCTTTGTTTTTACAATATCTGAAGCTACTGATTTTAAATTTTATGATTGTCCAGGGCAGAAGGGAGGGGGAACATTAGCGATCTTTGCGCTATTCCGATGTACCACATCAGGAGTTGCCTGGTGCGAGGAAACGAAACCCGGAAAATTTGGCACGATGACCGGTTTGAGTTTCGAAATTTGATTCTTCTAATAAGAAAGAAGCACGCATCTCCTAGCCATGACGGTCTGTGGAGATTTATTTCAAAGTGACTAACAACTGTTTCTTGGTAAATAAAATGTACCCAAATGTCTTCTCTCAAGCTTGTATATTTTTGGATACATTTCTGTGGACTATACTGTATAGTTTGCAAAAGATAGTAGTAAAGAGAATTCAATGCAAACAACAGGCAAAATTCTTGACAAGAAGTGAGTATGGAGTTTATTACTCGTAATTAATTTCTATCTGGTGTTCGATGACTTTCTCCTTCTTTGTGATAAACGATAACTTTTAAACAATTAGACGTAGCTGCATTCCAGACCAAGAATGTCATTTGTCTGGTTAGTTCCAGTTATGTATTTTTACGACAATGTTATTGCATAATTACTGAAAGCATTCTTTTGTATTATATTCCTTTGTCGATGATCAAAGGAATATGATCATAATTTTAATGTGTGATAGTCGTAAAATGCTATGGTAACAAAATATAAGGCGCTTCTAAATTCAATCGACAATAATTGAGAAATCAACCCAAATAAACAAAAGAAATCTTTGAAAGTAATGGATCAAAGGAAAAATTCCTTACGATCTTTAAAGTAATAAATATTCAATATGTGGGACAAAATTGCCAATGAACGAAAGTATGAGTATCATTGTAGTTATAAACATTTATAAGAATCGATACTGATTAAAGAAACTAATTGAAGTGGAAATTGTACATTTCGCATTTAAAAAATGCAACACCGAAGGCCGTGTAGATATGACACCTAATTAACACCTT
Organism: Lepisma saccharinum; assembly: GCA_022664845.1. NCBI lineage: Eukaryota > Metazoa > Arthropoda > Insecta > Zygentoma > Lepismatidae > Lepisma > Lepisma saccharinum. The sequence goes on from JAGDQP010007016.1 coordinate 62,945, forward strand.
CTGATCCTATAATCGTGTCTGGTAAAGGGACTCCTCGCTCTCCTTTTCTCCTTCTCTCTCAGGTAACAAAAATCAGCAAACAGCACGAGCACAACTTTTTCTATAATATACCTGTGTTAGTATTGATAACATGAAAGAATAAAAGCAAGATGAAACAGTATAAATAAGATGATGTAGGGAGAAATTTAAATACACACGAAAAGTGGAAACAGATGGATATCTGCAAGACAGAGACAGAAAAACAGAGAAAGAAAGTGGAAAAAAAATTAAAGAGAACACATAAAAATATGGAATGAAAAAGTTGTAAAAAAATCAAAAGACCCTAACATTACTCGTATAAAGTACAGTTCCCAGAAATCCAACAGCAAGATAGTAATTGACTTTTGGATTTTATACTTTTTGAGGGCAGTTCCAACATTTAGACGGGTAGTTTTAAAATTCATTAAGTCACTTTCAAAATTGCGACAAAACTTGGTGGTCAGAATAAATACTCATGATTTCCAGTGGAACAGGATAGTTCTGAGACACATTTAAGATAAGATCAAAAGGTTAACACACATACTTTGTGTGCGCGTGGTTCGGTTGGAAATTCGGTGGGATTCATTGAACGTACTGGTTCGGAATGCATTATAACAAACCCTGTAGATACCGTAGGCCATACCTTCTATTCCAGATCACGAATGCAAATCGAACATAAAAAGAAAATGAATGAGTGATGATTTTTCTACTAAATTTCTAACATAAAGAGTAAAGATTACTGTCCGACTATCAAAATGAAAAGTTACAAATGTTCATAATCAGAACTGGCATGTTCTTTGTGGGCATAGCAAACCTTACATATTTCACATTTCAAACGTGAATAAAGCACATTTAAGAGAGAGAGGGAGTTGACTACGGCGGTCTGCAAAATTAACATGGGGTTTCACACATTTCTAGGTATATCTAGTTTCATGTGGTTCCTTCGAAAAAAATTACTCAATAGCCCCTTCAACATATTTCGTGGAATTAGGAAGGTACTTAATTGAAAATCATGCGTGCTATTATCTGCTTACAAATAAGAATTATTAGAATGGGGAGTTCCATAAGGAAGTTGTTACATGGGCTACTAAAACATCCTTTATTTCTAAGAATAAATACTACGTGGAACTTTCAGTTATTTACTTTCACTATGCCATGTATTGTGTTGGATTATTTTTTCGAAGAAAGCACATAAAATCATGATATTCGTAGAAGTGTTTGAGATTCATGTTAAATTGAACGCTTATTTTGTAGGCTGCAGTAGCCATGTGCCTCTCCCTCTTAATAGTATGTTCATAAATTATAGGATAGAAACTAGTTTTGTGTCAAACTGATATAATATTGTGTTAAACTGATATATAAATACGGTAATATTTCTCCTCTCGAAATAGCAGACAAAGAAGAGTGTCTAGTTTCTACTAATTTCTGAAAATTTATCTGTTCTGAACATGTCTCTCTGGATCCCACCTAGTGTGAATATGAGATTCCAATAATTACAACACTAATGAGCTAGTGTTTATAACAATCCGCACAAATAGAGTGAACACGCCAGAGCTGGAACAAATCTCCGGATTTTGGTATGTTTTGGGACCGGGTCTAGGACCAGGACTCGAACCCGGTAATCCGATTTAGATCCGATAATCCGGAGGATAAAGCAGAGAATTTAATTATTTCCTTGCGTTTGATCAGTGTTTCTTTCAGGGGTGACCAAGACCGGAGATGTTACCCCCACACCACGAAAAATATAACGCCGAAATTCCCAGTTAATTATATTTTCCACACCGACTCAAGATTTGGACCGGATTACTTTTGTTCGGGTTAGGTCGGGTCACCGGGTCATCCAAAGTGATCCGGTTTCAGCTCTGGAACACACACAAAGAGAGGGAGTGTGTGTGTGAGAGACAGAAGCAATAAGTAAGAGGAAAGCTAAAGATAGAAAGAGAGAAGAAGAGAAAGAGATGAAAACATGATAAGAAAACGTGTAGAAGGGGGGTGAGAGAAAGACCAATGAAGAACATAAAAACTACATTATCATTGTGCTAAAGAACACACACTGTTTATTCTCTTATTCTCTCCAGTGATACCAGGTACTTTCCCTACCGGAGATAAATCTCTGTTTGAAGCTATAATTTTATGTAAAAGAATCTACCTGGTTGAGGATCGAACCCAGGTATTTAGATTGGAAGTTTGGCAAGATAGCGATTACTCCAGAGGTAATCTTGGAACACTCGATAGCAATTACTACCCAAGACTTGCTTGACAAATGGTATAGTGTTTCTTTCTAAGAAAGATAACATGAAACGTGTCAATCATGTGTCCTGTTAACGCCCATAGACTTTACTTTCCAACTGACATTCGTAAATTCTACCGGTACATTTCCTCCCACATTTTTTTAGAAGTCGACGTTTACTAAGAGAAGGCACTATTCCATTCTTCATGATTGAAAACTTGGTTACAACACGATTTGAATCACGTGTAAATATGAAACCGGAATTTGTGCATAGCTGTAATATGAAACGGCGTTAGCTGTCACTGTGGTTACCGTAAAATTGCTTCCTTGGCGCCACTTGCTTGTTTTAACTACTGGTAACGATTTGCAACTCACAACCAGACAAGTTTCATCTCATAGTGTAGTGTTTAAGAGCGTTGAACATGGCACAATTTGTACCTACAAACTACGATGTGCGGACAGCATTGATTTTTTGTTACAATTTGAAGAAAACTGCTACAGAATCGCATCGCATGCTTGTCGAAACTTACGGTGATCACGCTCTGGTCACGCATGCTCTTGGTAAGTCACAGTGCTATGCGTGGTTTACAAAATTTAAAATGGCGATTTTGACGTGAGAAACGAAGGATGTGGAAGACCACCGAAAAAGTTTGCAGACAGCGAATTGCAAACTTTGTTGGATGGGGATGACGCTCAAGCGCAACAACAACTCGCGGATCAATTAAATGTGACACGAGAAGCAGTTTTCATACGTTTAAAAGCCATGGGCAAGATTCAGAAGGTGGGAAAATGGGTTCCACATGCATTGACTGAACGACAGCAGGAAAACCGAAAAACCACTTGTAAAATTCTGCTCGCCAGGTACAAAAGGAAACCATTTCTCCATCGAATTGTGACTGGTGACGAAAAGTGGATCTATTTGGAGAATCTTAAGCGTAAAAGATCATGGGTAACTCCAGGAGAACCGGCGACATAGACTTCAAAACCAAGTCGCTATGGACGGAAGACAATGCTTTGCGTTTGGTGGGATCAGAAGGAAGTGATCTATTATGAACTGCTGAAACCTGGCGAAACCGTAATACCCAACGTTACCGACAACAAATGATCGATTTACATCAAGCTTTGCGTGAAAAACGACCAGAATATGACCAAAGACAACATAAAGTGATTGTGTTTCACGATAATGCACCCTCCCACACAGCAAAACCGGTGAAGGAAACGATTGTGACGTTTGGCTAGGAAATCCTTCCGCATGCAGCTTACTCACCAGACTTGGCGCCTTCCGATTTTCACTTATTTGCATCCGTGGGACACGCATTTGCTGACCAGCGCTTCACATCTTACGAAAATGGCTTGATGACTGGTTTGTAGCCGAAGAGGCACAGTTTTTTTTGGTCTGGCATCCGCACATTGCCGGAACGATGGCAGAAATATATCGCTAGCGATGACCAATACTTCGAATAAAATAGTTCTTAGCATTGTCATCCAATCACTGTATCTTTTCTGTACATAAATTCCGGTTTCAAATTTACGCACCTGGTATGTGTTTTATTGATAAGTCAACCACCTTACCACTGGAGCATCATGCCAGCTTAGAACGTCGGAAAAATATTAACAACCCTTCGCTTGCTATGCGAAAGGTCAGTCCTTCGGGTACTGGTCCTTTTTCTGTAGTACATTTGCAGATGTTATGTGTTGCAGTATTCTTTTGACCTGTAAAGTTAGTGTTCTTTATCATTATTGTTCTTTCATTTGCATCCTTGTTTTTGCTTCATTTATTGAAAATTGGTTCAGTTACATGATATGCTTGTGTGTTCACATGAAGGGGTGTAACGAAAATGTTCGTGTCTACTTGTAAAAAGATAAAAGAGCCACTTCAAACAAAAACTTATAGTATATTCTAACAGGTGAAAATGTAAGCTTAATGCATTAAATTGACGATAAAATATGACAATTACTTAAAAATTATTATGGAATTCATTATTTATGTATTTTTTAAAAAAAGAGATAAACGTTAATGTTATAAGAAATAAACTGACATTGATGATTTCACTCACATTCAATACTGAGAAGGCTGAGTTCACTCAGTCTGTCTTGAATGAATTATGAATTATGTTTATGGCATTTTGGCATCTAACGCTGAGGCTGGGATAGATAAGGGGGAAGGATTTGGGAAGGTGTTGGCCATTGCCTATGTTGAAGGTGCCATCTAGGCATTGGCCTGGTGTGACTGAGGAAAACCCTGGAAAACCTCAGTCAGGATGGTCGGCCGCTGGGATCAGTCTGTCTTGAGTTATAAAATTCCTTAGATAACTGTTTGCAAGTTTTAATTATGAAAATGAGCTCTTACCGACACTAAAATCACTAAGATCGCTTAGTGCGACCCGTGATCTCTATTGAACGATACTCGAGTGTTCGATTGCATTACAAATCTATTGATTGTATAAAGCGGAGGAAATATTTAATTATTACACGTTCACTAAGAAGGCCGTTGAGGGCGACTCAAAGGATATATCGATGAGAATGAATGCGGCCTCTCTAAAGCCTCAGTTCTCCCTGCTTTGCAGGTCGTAACGTTACGCCGTTGTTCACATATGTATTTACATAGTACAGTTATATGATACCAATTAAAGGCTGCATTAGACTTGCGGAATTATGATTATTAGTTCTGCAAGTGTAACACAACACTTTATATATTATTATTCTTCATATTGTTAACCGCCCTTTTCTAAAAACTGTCCGCTATTTAGAAATACACATTGAAGCTTTCCTTAAACGGAAAACGACGTACAAATTGAATTACTGTACACTAGTTTTATATAAATTAAAAATAATAACCACTGGCGTTACATATCGAAAGGTCCTGAGCCTGCCCTAACGCCATTTGTCCGCGGTTGGTGGAACTGTGCCCACCTGAGTGATGGCCGTGGGGTCAGCACTGCGCGTCACTTTGACCACGAACAGGCGTATACGGGGCCTAAATTACTGTGAATTAATTCTATCAGGTCAACTCTGTATAACAGTTTAAAAAGTTCTTTAAATACAAAAGTATTCTTATTTCCACTTGAGTTGGTTACCTGTTTTCCTGTTGTTACTGACTCGAAGAACACACGAATTGTTATGATGGAATATATTTTTTAAAAAGACTTAGTGAGTGAAATCGTGTACCATGAATGTTAATGGAATGTGGAATGCTTGAAAAAAATAATCTCGGACAAACTTACTCTAATTGCACCACTGCAAAAACTAGCCTGAATTGAAGAGTGCCTAACATAAACCTTGGGGCCGAGATGTTTAAAATACATGATTAATGTACTTTTCATTACTATGTGCACTAATTCGAATCCAGGAACTGCCAGACCTTTTAGCTTTTTTCCAGCTACATCGGAACGTTTATTTTTGTTCACTACGAATTGGGAAATAGTGTTCACATTCAAGATAACACAAATTATGGTGCTACTAATTCCGGAACTGGCTTCATAATTTCGAAAACTCTATTCGGAACCCACTTTACCAGAAGCTTTAGGTGTCATCCTTAGAAACTCAGGAGCTCGTTTCGCCAATTTGTAACAACATCGTTATTGATGATGTTCAGTAATTGTATTGAAGGGGTTACAAGTAAAGACTTCATTTACCTTCGTAATAAGAAGATGAGTTCAGTGATTCCGCCAGACCCCCTCCTGTAAGATGGGTGTCACATCCCAAATCCTCGACAGCACCCGGACTTTATCATTTTTACGGCAAAAAAAAAAAAAGACTGATAGAAACCGTCCAAAACTCCACTTATAACCACCCAATTTTTACTTTAAACTCCCCATCCAAAGTGAAACCCCTGGCAAAATCCTTGGATGAGTTACATCTGAAAAAATATTTAAAGCAGAAACATTTACAGATGACCATTATGTTGGCCTCGTCCGCTACAGAAGTTTTTACTTAAAAAACATCTCTACTCTAAAAAACCTGTACTTAGTAATGTTTTCCTTAACTTTCGAGCTGGCGAGATGGTGCAGTGGTAACGTTGTCGACTTCTCAATACAATAGTCAGTTAACATGAGTTCGAACCTGATTCTAGCTCAGTTTTTTTATAAAGCGATAATGAACAATCGAATAGAGATTTCTCTTACTAAATGTAGACTTCCAAAGGATGTGGAAGCAAACCCATCGAGTCGTGTACCTTTCCTTACAAACAGCTGTGCCA